>VDFB02009487.1:128831-209593 GCA_007258455.2 Sequoia sempervirens | reverse complement strand
AGGAAAGTTACTTGATGAAGATGAACAAGAATATCACACAACATTACTACATGAGTTTCATGTTGGGTATTGATGCTAAAATAGTGATACACAACATAGTTCTTGAAGATATTAAACTTGTAAGACAAAAGATATGAAAGATGAATCCTAAGATAGCCTTATTGACTAAGGTTGAGATTGAGAAACTTCTTGAAGCTAGTTTTATATGGCCTATTGATTATTCTCTTTGTATCTTGAACATTGTTACAGTCGTAAAACCCAATAATTGTATTAGGATGTGTATGGAATTTTTCATGAAGACAGTTTGAGATAAGTATCTTCCCGATATGATTTTCCCCTTCTAATATTGACATGATAGTAGATTCGACTACGAGACATGCTTTGTTGTCATTCATGGATGGATTTTCTAGACATAATCAAATATTTATCAACCCTCAAGATCAATACAAGACAACATTTACTACAACTTGGGGAAAATTTTGTTGGGTAGTTATGCCTTTTGGATTAAAGAACGTGGGTGCAATATATCAAAGAGCTATGAAATTGATATTTCATGATTACATACACAATATTTTGGAAGATTATGTTGATGATATTCTAGCCAAATCTATAACTCAACAAGAAAATGTGAATATCCTTTGAAAAATCTTTGAAAGAATGCAAAAATAGAACATGAGATTGAATCTAAAAAAGTGTGTCTTTGGCATAGATAGTAAAATTTTTTTAGGTTCTATAGTATCTCACAGAGGCATTGAGGTGGATAGAAAGAAAATTGATGCTATCATTAACTTTCCAACTCCTAAAAGTATTTCTCAATTGTGCACTTTGCAAGGAAGAATTCAAGTTATCCGTCATTTTGTAGCATCCTTAGCAGATCGAACATTACCCTTTACACAGCTCCTTAAGAAAGAGGTTAAGTTTAATTGGAATGAGGATTGTAAATAGGCCTTTGAGAGTTTGAAATATTATCTTGCTACTCCACCTATTCTATAACCCACTATACAAGAAAAACCATTTATTCTTTATACAGCAACATCAACCCATGATCTTGCAGCATTGTTGGCTCAACAAGATGACAATGGTAGAGAACATCCTATTTATTACATTAGTTGAACCCTAATTGATTATGAGACACAATATACAATGATAGAAAAATAGTGTTTGGATCTTGTATTTTCTACTAGTAAATTGATACATTACTTATTGAACGCAAAAATCCTTGTGATGATGAAATTTGATCCTTAAAAATACCTTTTTGCTAAAACAGATTTATTAGGATGCTTAGCTAAGTGGGTTATGTTGTTAACTGAGTTCAATCTTAAATTTTTCTCTCAAAAGGCAATCAAAGGACAAGCCTTGACCAGCCAATTAGCTGACACTCCCTCTCCCCTAGTGTTACCTAATATAGACTCATTCCCTGATGAGAATGTGTTGACTATTCAAATAGAAAAAGAAACATGGGAATTGTACTTTAACGGTTCTAAGTGTCGAACTAGCTCTGAGGCAAGAGTTATATTAATTCCTCCTTTAGGGAAGCCTATTTCCTTATCTTTCTATTTAAATTTCCTATGTATAAATAACACTACAGAGTATGAAGCTTTAATAGCTAGTATACATGCAGTGCTAACATTAGATGTCAAACACATTTCTATATTTGGTGATTCCCTATTAATTATTGAACAAATCAATGGTTCATATCAAGCAAAGCATGATAAAATCATTTGATATAGAGACCTCACGATGACATTATTAGATAAATTTGACTCATATACGATCGACAACATACCAAGAAAGGATAATCGGCATGCAGATGCAATGGAAAGTGTTGCTTCCCTTGTGTCTCCTGAGGATCCTTTTGTTGATTTCACATTTATAGTTCAAATGATCCATAAACCATTGATAGATAATAAAATAAAAGAAGTGTTATTAACCAATACTGAAAATTCTAATGAATGGTACATGACAGTATTCAACTATTTAAAAGAAGGAACTTTTCCTGAACCTACAACTAAGAACACTTGAGCTCATCTTCGAAAACTTGCATCTAAGTATATAATCCTTGCAAATGTGTTATATAGAAGATCATTTAATGGTCTATTACTTATATGTCATAAATAATATAAAATCCCTATAGCATTCGAAGAAGCTCATCTAGGTGCTTGTGGAGGGAATTTTGGAGGAAGATCGTTAGTTCAAAAATTGATTCGTATAGGATATTATTGGAAACACATGGAACAAGATTGTTTTGCATACGTGAATAAATATCATAAATGTAAAGAAAACAACAATTTAATTCATGCTCCTACTTCCGAGCTTCATGCCCAAGTTCCTATTTTTCCATTCTCAGTTTGGGGTTTGGATCTTATTGGAAAAATATCACCACCTTCTTCCACTGGACATATGTTTATCATTACCGCAACCGAATATTTTACAAAATGGGTATAAGCTATTCCTCTTCATTCCATGACAGTTGATGCAATATTTTGTTTCATATTGGAACACATTATTGCTCATTTTAGTCTCCCTTCCACATTGATTTTGGATAAAGGAACCTCGTTTAAGAACAATGATGTGAAGAAATTCTTATAAACATTTCATATTCAACATCACTTTTCGACACCATATTACCCATAACCAAACAGACAATCGAAATTGAATAATAACTCTTGAACAAATCCTATGAAAACTAATAATTAAACATAACAAAGATTGGCATACTCAACTAACTTATGCATTGTGGACTTACCATACAAGCATTAGAACATCTACTGGAACCACCCCCTATAACCTTGTTTATGGTGTTGAAGCAATAATTCCCTTGGAGTTAGAGATTCCTTCATTGTGAATTTCTCTTAAAGGGCTTCTCGATGATACTACTTATAAAGAGCAGTGATTGCATCAACTTGAAATGGTTGATGAACAATGTATCAACGCTCTCAAGCATCTCCAAGCTTATTCCAAAAGAATGCAACATGGTTATAACGATGTATAGGAGTGAATTTTCACCCCTTGTGTAAATCCCTTTTTGCATACCCTCACCCACCTACCTTCCATCCACTTGGCACGTGTTTTGTACATCAGTGAGGAAATTTTTGTCAAGAACGCAAGCGTGACGTGCGGACATCTGCATGGTGTTCTATCATCCCTGATAGATTCCTGCATTTGGAGTCCACATGGATGTTGCACACCTCATTGGGGTCAAATTATAACTCCTATGTGTGACCAACTGACTTGAAACAACTCTTTTTGGCCTTCAAATCCATTATGTTCACTATCACTTCATCTTCTTCACATTCAATCAATCTCTCTAGCAATTTTCACTCTATTTTCTTCACACTTTAGGGATCTCTTGAGCATACTCTTGAAGCATTCTACTAGAATTTTCAAAATTCCATTAAGCATTGCAACAATTGGTTACTCTATCAACTTCATTCTTGCACGTGCTGCCCTACCATAGAAGCTAAAAACTTGGAGTCTTGTGATACCTCCCTTTGTTACAATTGTAGTTGTGGTGACTTTTCTAAATTCATTACCTTGCATTTTCCCTTGATTGGCCTTGATTTCCTTTGGGTGGAGGTGGTATAGCATCACTTTACTTTCACATTGTGATTTGATAGAGTAGCTTTTATCTTTTGTAGTGTTCAATGCATTTCCTTTTATCTTCTTTATCATACTTTTCTACTCTATTTCTTTTCTGGCTATCCATGGAGGTGGAAACACCAAAGTGGGGGTTTGACTGAGGCAAACCCCTATATAGCCCCAACAATTTTCCCCTTTTGCTTATGTGTAGGTGAACGTGTACGTGAATCTCACTGGCGAACTGGCACTTTTGTGAGTTGATATTCATCACCCTAGCTTTCATCTACTTACTTTATCATTTCCGCATTTAAATTTTTTACTTTATTATTTTGTTTCATTAAAATTAGTTAGCTAGGCTATCAATAGGCTTTTGGTAATTTTCTCATTGTACTTTATGTTTTCTAGTCATACATACACCAAAATTCCAAAGAGATGCTAACACGTCGCATTGTCATCCCAGACCCGTGCTACTATCCTCGGACAAAGAGTTGTCTGAGTTGCAATTTCAACTCCAAAAACTAGCTCATCTATCCCCAAGTAGATATTCAGCTATGTCGAGTGACAAAAGTGCTTGAAAGTGCTCTTCATTCTTGATCCTCATCCCAACACATCTATTAGAGTGAGGTAGGTTAGGGAAGCCCTTCGCTCTTGGCTCTCCGTGACCTAGAGCCTTGGTGTGGTTGGTCCCCCTCTCTTACATTTTTAGTGAACTCGACGTGAACAACGTCTATCCATTTGCTAGTATAGAGAATTTTCCCTCGCACTCGGTGAATACTATAAGCCTAAGTGTTGTAAAGGTTTATGAGCATCACAACCTAGTCCATGACTTTCGAATACGTTATTGGGAGAAGTGTGATACACCTACAAAATGGAGAAGATGAGGGTCACTTCTAGTTTCACCTCCAGTTTCTCTACTAGTCTAGCTATCGACTTTACCACTAGTTTTCCTACATGCTTTACTAACAAGATGGGTTTTGTAGATGAGACCACTCATGCTCCTACTCCTCCAACATCCCCTACAGATTTGTCTATAGAAGAGGATGATGTTGTTCATATCACTACGAAAAGACTTTTGGCATTGGATAACAAATTGTCAGACCTTGAGAACCATTTGGAGAGAGCACCAAACATGGTGAGAGCCACTAGGCTTACTAGCAAGGTGAGACATCTGCTAGGAAAGGATCATATAGGCATAGAGTTCTTATGTGGCCTTGCCAATCTAACCAAAGTTTATATCCCCTCATATAAGCCTAGATCAGGTACCACCTGAGGGGAGGTGCTCGATGCTTATGAAAGGAATATAGGTGTTTCAATGCCTACCACATCTATATGCATGGCCAAAATAGGCCCTGCGATCAGTGTCTCTTCTGGTTCTCAAAGGCCTAAGACTCTCAAGGTGAGTAGAATACCCCTTGGGTTCAATTTCACCCCTCCTACTGCCTCTGGTGGTGGAGGCTCTAGTGGAATGAGTGGTGGTGGCTTTCATAGTGGAGGTGGCACTGGCGGAGGTGGCTTTGGTGGAGGCCATGGTGATGGCTCTAATGGAGGCCCTACTGGTGGTGGTGGCTCCGACGGTGATCACAACAATGACTCTGGAGGTGTCTCTGGAGGTGGCTCTAGTGGTGGTGGTTCTAGAGGTTCCACTAGGTCTTTGTCATCCTCTGACCCAGTTTTGAATGCCCTTCTTCATAACATGGGTTAGATACAAAACTAGCTAGGAAGCCTTTCCCAGGCCTTTTCCCAACCTATTTTTCAACCTTTCTTCTAACATAGCCCATTGTCGATGGCAATCTTGAGCACTCCCTTCCCACAAGGAATGTAGATTCCCAAGTTTGAGAAGTATGGTGGCAAAGGGGATCCACAAACACATATATCAGCCTTTAATTCCATGTGTATGAATTTCTTCCATCACGATGCTTTGATGGAAAAACTATTTCCTTGATCTCTAAAGGACACAATACTCAAGTGGTATTGTTCCTTGCCCAAAAATTCTATATTTTTATTCAATCAACTTGTTAATCAGTTTCTTCACAAGTTCCAAGCTAACATTGGTCCAAAGATGACCTTCTCATATTTCATCCGATGTAAGCAAGGGGATAACAAGAAGATAATCGATTTCATAGTGTAATACCAAGAGCTCTTTTCACGGATTTCATACCCACTGCCCGATTCTGATGTGCAAAAGGTGTTCATAGGAAACCTGTAATGAGCTTGGTAGGAAAATTTTTCCCTAATGAAATATCCTTCCTTTGCGTGCATTTGTGTGCCACGTTATGAGAATATCAACAAATGGTAGTGCAATTTGGGGGATCCTCCTCACGCTCCTGTTTAGAAGGAAAATCTATTGTATCTATCTCATAAAAAAGTGAAGTTGTTGCAAATGTAGTTGCCATGATGAATGACAATGGCCTCAGATGCAACAAAAAGTTTACATTTTTAAAATTAGTGGAATCTTATTCTTCCATCTTGCAAAAGTTGTTGAAGGATAAGATCATAACCTTGGAAAACCCTCAACCTCTTAAGGAACCTTATCCTGATTGGTATGATGTGAATACTTTTTGTCAATACCATCAAGTTATTGGGCATGATACCAAGCATTATATGCACCTATGTCATGAGTTACAAGATCGCATCGATGACAGTACCATTCATCTCGATGGGATGAAACAAAATGCAAATAAATCAATGGAGAAAGACAATAGTGAGTTGCAGATCTACATGGGCCCATTTTTGTCTCACTCTGCTAACTTGATTACTAAACCTTTTGATTCTTCTACTCAGCCCTCGATGTACTTTAATATGGTCATGATTACTCCTTCCCTGCAGCCTACTATTGGTTAGCCAGACGTGACATTCACCTCGCAAGAAATTCCCTTGAATAACAAGCCCTCTCCCCTCTACATTCTCACTTGCCTCATTGGAAACATTGTGACAAGGGTCCTAGTTGACCCCACGAATTGAATGAATGTTATTACAAAGGAGATACTATGGTTAAATTCATTGAAAAGGGAGGAGTATGAAGAAACAAAGTCCACCATTCATATGCACGATGGTCTCTCCCTTAAGCCGTATGGCTCAATAACTCTTTCCATCCTAGTCCAACCTAGGGTTGTGAATACAACCTTTGACGTTATTCCAAAATACAATTTATTCAGAATGAAGTTAGGCATCCCATGGCTAGCTTCCATGAAAAAAATTGCTTATGTTATTCATAAATGTTTAAAATTCTCCCACGAAGGTGTTGTGCATGTCATGCATGACACTGGATATTAGTCATTGGTGTCTCATGGGGGCTATTTGTTGGATAATTTTTGACCTTCCTCAGTTAGTCTGCTTCCCCCTAGAACAGACCTACTTTATTGAAACGATGTGAAGTATAAGATTAGGGGTAAGGGACAACTGAAATTGATCCCTTCAATAGTACAGTAGCAACCTTCCTCCTCTTCTCAAAAGGGAAAGGAGAGGCCTACCCATCCTCGAGGTGCCTCTTTTGCTCCCCTTGCTGAAGAATATTTTTGGATGTCTACTCCTAGATTCAACATAAGAATTCCAATGGTGCCTACTTGGCGTAAAGCCAAGATTAGGATGTCAGACCTTCCTACTGTGCCTCCTGGACCTTGGCCCTACCTATTTTTTAGGGGGAAGGGTCCCCGCAGGGAATCCTCTATGTCCCAGCCTCCACAACATCCCACCACTCTTGCCCTCAAAGTAGTGAATGGGAAGAGGCTCATCGTCGAGGCACTAGAGCCGACTCCCCCCATTGTCTTTCAATCTCCTCCTACTCCCATCTAGGAGTCTGTCTCTCCACTGGAGACAGCTGTAATGGAAATTCCTATGGCTGAGTAGGATCCTTCTATTCCTTCCCAACTCCTGGCCTCTAGCTCCCAGAGTCACAGAAACCACCTTGCATGCAAGCACAAATGTTGGTGAAAGGCCCTAGTGGCTGAGCAAGTTGCTTTGTAGAGGAAAGAAGGGGAGTCGATTGTGCCTATTTCAGGGCCTCCTCTTGTTGCATCCTCCTCTCCTATCCTCTTAGAGCCTCAGTTCAATAGAATTCAGTTCTACTTCTGGCTACTACTACAAGCATGAACACCCCTGACCCTAAAAAGGTATAGGTGTTTATTGCTCCCTCAGTCGAGCCTCCTCTTTTGATATCCCTTTCGTACATCCCACCATTCCCTAAACCCATGGACGTTCCAAATACCTCGATGGTGTCCTCTGTAGTTTTCTCCTCCTCCTTTGCACCTCTTGCCTCATCCACAGGGAGTTCACATCCTCTGACAAAGTAGAGAGTGGAGGTTGGCCCTTCTAGAAATGGGGGGCGTAAGAGGATTCCACCCCCTTCAAAGGGTGGTCATGCATTAGCATGTGCGGTCCTTGTGACAGCCAATTTTGACGTCCCCTAAGTTTTTCACTACTCCCGAGTCACTCAGTGAGCCTAGCAATGAATCTCAGGCGTCATCCTCCTTGTCCATTGAGGTAACACATGGCGCTCCTATAAAGTGCATGTTTAACTCTTTGGACAAGGTCCCAGCCCTGTCGGCAATTTTTCGCAAAATAGTTGACCATTGCTCCACAAGAACTGAGTGGAGGAGACCTTGAAGAGTCTCCTTACTTGTCCCTTGTTGTGGGAGAGTTAGAAGGTTCTCCCCTTAATATTCCTCCATTGCAAGCTCATCTTCCTTCTGCATATAATGATCTAGATTGGGAAGAAGATGACCTCTTGTTCAATAAATGTTAGGGGGATCCTCTTCTTTAGCTTTATATTAGGTATTTGTTTGTTGTGATGTGTTCCCCCATACTTGTGTTATGTGTTCCTGGATGACCTTGTCGCCCTTGTAGGTGCTTAGATACAAGAGTGATTATGTGTCGTAAAACTTACTCTATTTGTTCCATCATTCTTCTTTTGTTATGTATATTGATTTTTGGAAAATTGGGGATGATGCAAAGTGTTGGGGGCATTTAGGCTTCCCTTCCATGTTGACCCAATTTTTTATTTTTACTTTTTCTTCTCATGCATTCTTCACATGGTCTGATATAGTAAAGGGTTGATGACATTTTATTAATATACTATTACTATACTTATATATATTTATGAGTAGCTCTGACCCCAAAATATCAGATGACCCCTATGCCCTTTGCTTGTGATGTTATTGCTTGTCTTGGTCATCTTTCTCTCTTCTTTTCTTGAGTTATCCCTCACATTTGTGGCGTAACTTTCACAATGTTTTTTATTTTCAGAAAATGCATTCGTAGCCAACAAATCTTTTCTTGAAAATCCTTGCAACCTTTTTCAAAAATCCCATTCTCAACTTGTACCCCTAGTGGAATGTGTTTCCTTCATCATGGGTTCTCAAAGAAATAACTTGAAAACTTTCCTCCGAGGAGGGAGCAACTTTTCCTATATAAGAAGCCTCTAGATTCTCCTCACAAGGGGGAATTTTCTTCCTTTCAAAATCCTTGATGAAGTGAACATCTTTCAAAAGGATTCCTTGATGTTGAATTGATTTGAGAAAAAATTCTCTTTCACTTTCAAACAGTACGTCCCTTGAGTGGACCCCTCTTCTTTTGAAGGGTTCCTGAGGGACCCCTTTGAAAGCCTTTCAATTTTTTCATTGTCTATGTGACTATCCGCCTATTTTTCTATGTGAACATCTTTCAAAAGGATTCCTTGATGTTGAATTGATTTGAGAAAAAATGCTCTTTTACTTTCAAACAGTGCATCCCTTGAGTGGACCCCTCTTCTTTTGAAGGGTTCCTGAGGGACCCCTTTGAAAGCCTTTCAATTTTTTCATTGTCTATGTGACTATCCACCTATTTGCCTACGTGGCTTCTTTTTGTTTTCTGACATGTTTTATCTATAGAGTAACATTTTGCTTTGCAGGTGCACCTGTGAAGATGCTTGAACACCTTCTTTGTAGGTCTAAGGTCATGTGAAGTGCTTGCATCCTACAGGATTCATCCATCGTTGGTTTAAGGGCCTTTGGTGTACTTTGTGCAACTTCATAGTTCTACAGAGCTACAAAGTCCTATTTTCAAACCTCCTTGGGAGAGAGTACTTGTGGAGTCTTTTTCCTACCCTACACTTTCGAGTTCACCAGATTGTGGTTTGCTTCCTTGACGGTTCAGGTATACATCTTTAACTCTTTGATCTACTTTATCAAACACTCATTGATACTCGTGCTCACTAAAGTGGGGGAAAAATATATAGGAATGAATTTGAACCCCTTGTGTAAATTCCCCATTTGCATACCCTCACCTTAGAAAATAAAATTCGAAGGTGAAATTCCACATCACCCACCTACCTTCCATCCACTTGGCACATGTTTTGTGTGTTGATGAGGGAATTTTTGTCACAAGTGTGAGCATAGTGTGCAGATGTCTGTGCAACTCATTACCATCCCTAATAGATGCCTATGTCTAGAGTCTACGAGGATGCTACACACCTTCTGGGGTTGAATTGTAATTCCCTTGTGTGAGAAACCGACCCGAAATGATTCCTTTTGGCCTTCAAATCCATTCTATCCACTATCACTTCATCTTCTTCACCTCAATCAATCTCTCTATCAATTTCACTCTATTTTCTTCACACTTTTGGGATCTCTTGAGCATACTCTTGAAGCATTCTACTAACATCTTCACAACTCCATTGAGCTTTTCAACAATTGGTTACTCCATCAAATTCATTCTTGCACATGTTTCCCTACCATAGAAGCTGCAAACTTGGAGTCTTGCGAGACCTCCCTTCATTACAGTTATGGTTGTGGTGACTTTTCCAGGTTCATTACCTTGCATTCTCCCTTCACTGGCCTTGAGTTCCTTTTGGTGGAGGTGGTATAGCATCACTTTACGTTCACATTGTGATTTGATAGAGTAGCTCTTATCTTTTGTAGTGTTCAGTGCATTTCCTTTTATCTTCTTTATCATACTTTTTAGACTCTGTTGCTTTTCTGGCTATTCATGGAGGTGGAAACACCAAAGTGGGGGTTTGACTGAGGCAAACCCCTATACAACCCCAAAAAATTTCCCCTCTTGATTGTGTGTAGGTGAACATGTGTGTTGAGCTCGCTGGAAAACTAGTGCTTTTGTGAGTTGATATTCGTCACCCTAGTTTTCATCTTCTTTATCATTTCTATATTTACTTTTTTTACATTATTATTTTGTTTATTTAATTAAAATCAGTTAGCTAGGCTGTCAATAGGCTTCTTGTAGTTTTCTAACTGTACTTTACATTTTTTGTTCGTATGAACGCCAGCGCGCCAAAGAGACACCAACACGTCGCACTATCATTTGAGACCCATGTTGTCATCCCTGGATAGAAAGTCATTTGAGGTGTAGTTTGAACAACAAAAACTAGCTCGTCTAGCCCCAAGAAGATATTCGGGTTTGTAGAGTGATAGAAGTGCTTGAAAATGCTCTCCATTCTCAATCCTCATCCTAGCACATCCATTAGAGTGAGGTAAGTTAGCGCAGCCCTCCACTCTTGGCTCTTCATGACCTAGAGCCTTGGTGTGGTTGGTCCCCCTCTCTTACAAACAATAATTTCATCCCTCATACATTTAATAAAGATGACTTGGTGCCATATGAAAATTAGTGTAATGTCAATGCTCTCCCACACAAAAAAAGGAAATTCAACCCTAACTAGTTAGGACCTTACGTCATCAAAGAAAACTATGGGTTCAGAGCCTACACATTAACAGAAATAGATGGTACACCCCTAAAATAACCTATTAATTTCACACATTTGTGTCTTTATTATGCATAGTTCTCTCTTTTGAATAGTGTGTTAAAGCAGTGTTGTTAGATTAGGTAGATGGTGCTTTGTTTTCTCTCGCATTGCTTCATTCTTTGACAAATGATAATAATGTGTCTTAGAGTCTAAAGTGGTTTTTCAATTAGTTTGAATTGTTACTTTAGTTGCCATACTATTCTAAAGAAAATCTTGTGTGTTATGTTAATTTAGATCCTTACATGCATTTAATGTTATTGGATCATAGGTGCATTTAAGTTAACATAGAATACTTCATCACAATGTAGCATCTCACATAAAATGAAAGTGTTTTAATTAGATCACATAAGCATTAAATCATGGAGATATTTATTAGACATTCTTGCAAAGGATATTTAATAAATCACATTTTACATTTAATTCAACACAAGTTCATAAAACATAAATGCTCATATATCATATATCTATATATATGGTCACCCAAACTAATATTTAATTAATTAAATATTTTTTATTTATTTAATTAATTTAACCCATTCCCTTATCCTAACAATTAAATAAATAAATATTAATTCATTCATTTAATTAATCTCCCCATTACCTTTATCCACCACCTTCAACTAAATAAATATAAATTTATTTAATTAAAGCTAACCTTTTTCCCACTTTCCTCTAGAATCCCCTAATCCCACATAAGTTAATCAATCCTTGATTAATTAAAATTATCCCCTTCCTAACCTCCATTACCATTTTCCTATTATTTAATTCCATCCTAGTCCATTCTCCAACATTTAACTCTACCCAAGTCAAATAAACCCTTGGTTTATTTACTCAAACTACTCCATTAAATTAATTAATTTTTTATTAATTAATTTAACCCTCATTACTAATCTCCATTATCATTTTCCTCTAAATTAAAATTCCTACACATCCCCCCAAATTTGTCACAAAGTCACAAGTGTCATAGACAATCTTCTAGCCTCTTCTCACACATGTGTGAGATCTCACCTACCCCCTTTATCTCTTACACAAGCCACCCTACCTCTTACAAAAATTTAATGCCTCTCTTCCCAATGTGTGCTCACACATGTGAGAGTACACCTCTCCATTCCACCCATTTCCATCTTGTGACACTTGTCACAAAGCTAATCAATCCCCATCCTTGATGCAAACCTCACTTTCTCAATCAATCTCAACCCTCCATTAGCCATTCAATCTTACCCATTGATTCCTCTCACCAAAACCCTATATAATGAGGCCTTGGATCTCATTCTTTCAACACACATTCATCCCATCCTTATGTTGTCAAAATATCGTTTCAGTCCATCACTATCCTACCATCATCATGCTAAGATATTGAGCAACCACATCCATCTCAATCTTTGGAACAAATCTGCAAGAAATGGGTGCTTCTTATGACCTAAATCCATAAAGAGTAGAATACTATGAAGGTATAAATATTAGTTGTGTTTATTTCTTATTCATTTAATCTAATTACCTTTTTATTGATCTTTACCGTCTTCATTTTGGCACGCCCAGTGGCTTCCCACCCTTCATTCTAACATTTCTTAAAAAATTTATGTTCTGAGGTTGTAGGGACCATTTTCAGGCAATCATTGTGTAACTACGCCTCTGTTACACAAAATGGCACCTAAGTGCTAAATTGTGGTGCTTAAGTTCAAACTTGTGGTGCCTGAATTCAAAACTAAGGTGCATACATTCAAAACTAGTGTGCTTCTGCTTCCCGACACTTCTTTCATAATTTTGACCTAAATCTAGGGTTTGTTTGGCTTCTAGCATCTTGTTTTGAAGGTCTTCATTATCCTAACACTTCTTTTTAGGTTCATCCATCATTTGCATGCTTAAACTAGGTGTTTTTAAAGTTTTGTGAGACTAGGGTTTCATACAAGCTTTCTAGGTCACCTAGGATCTTCTTCATTTTGAGCTCATTTTCATTGCATTAGGGGGCATATTTTAGCTATATATTCATGTTTTTAGGTCCCCCATATGTTCATCTTTCCATTTCCCCATCTGGGTTGGTCCAAAACTTCATTTTCTAACTTCCAGGGGTCATTTTCTGGCACATTCTACAAAGTGGCACCTAAGTCCAAAATTGTGGCGCCTCTGTTCAAAATTGTTGTGCCTTTATTTTAGGGGACATATTTTGGTGTTTATTAGGTGTCTGATGCCTCAAAAACTTTCATTTTTAAGTCATTATATGCATTTTTAGGTTGTTTTCTCAACTGGGTATTTGACAAACATCAGTTTTTCACCCCTGAAAGCTATCCTTTTGGCCCAATTTGCAAAATTGTGCCTCTATTCACAAAATGGCGCCTTTGTTTTAACAGAAGTGCAAATTTATCTACAAAACTGCACCTAGGTTTCAAAATACATCTTTAAGTCTTCTTTCAATTGTCTTTACATCTAATCTTTGTTTTTGGATACTAATGCATGTTGCGGGTCTCTAATGCTCATCTAAGGAAAAAATCATCACATATCCATGCTTATCTTCATGCTAACAATATTTTTATTTGATCATCTTATCATCTAACCCCTTTGTGGTGCAGCTTGAAATGCTTGTCAAAGGAAAAATCATCAAAATACTAACACATTTCTTGCATATTTGCTTGTCCAAGGCTTTCTTTTTTCCACTAATCTAGGCACATTTCATTTATTAAGGTTAATGAACGTTTGTTTGATGTGTCTTTGACTGAGTGGTGTGTATGCTCTCCTCTTGCACCTAGTTTGATCTTGAGGATCAAAAACACCACTCACTCTTTTTATTTTTATTTTCCTTAAAATGCGTTGGAAAGATAGCTCAGAGCTCTTTGTTGTGGTGTAAACAAATTTTCTAGATTCTTCTCTAGAAATCAAGGGCACTTAGTCAAACTCACCCTTTTCTTTCAACTTCAAATGCTCATATATCAGAAAATTATAAGGAATCTATTTTTGCAATTAGTTTTTTCTTTAGACATCTCTATTTGGCATGTTTCCTCACATTCAAAAATAGGGCTTAAAATTAACCTTCACATTTGGATTTGGGCTAAAATTAACAAGTATCTTTTAATCCCCAAGATTCACTTATGTATGCTCTCCTCTTGCACCTTAGTGTGATCATGACAATCAGAAATAAGTGATCTTTTTTTCTTTTTTAAAGGGATTTCCTAGGTATTTCATCACCCTAGGGGACGACCCCAACTCCCTTGTTCCAAAGAAGTGTAAAGACCGAGAGGTGAATCCAAAGATACCTCTCTTGGAAGTGGAATTTTTTCAATCTAGGCTAATCCTCCAGGAAATTTATACCTTGGAGAAGTGAAGGTGGAGAGTGGGTTACCCTCTCCTCTTGGCTATTTGACATTATTCCCTTTCATCTATGGATTTAGGCCTCACATACCCTTGTGGTATATAGAGGATACCCCTAGTTGAGCTTGTAAATCCTATTTGAGTCTTTTGGCCATATCCCATTTGAGTTAGGATTGTTAATGTGTCTTATGTGCTTGAGTGTTTAGATCACCTTCCCCACTTGAAACCAAAGAGGGACCCTTATCCAAATTGAGCCATAGGATTTTGGCTTATTGCATTATTTTCTTTTTTGCATTTGCATTCTTAATTATAAAAATACAAAAAAATAGAAAATATAAAAACCAAAAAAAAAAACAAAAACCCAAAAACATTAGAAACATTTTAAAAAAAAGGGTATCCTCCATCAAGCTATCCACATAATATCCATATTTAAATTTCCCATCCACATTCTTCATCCTAATCATTATCCTATCCTAGTTAAACCAAACATCCCATCCCAGTCATTATAACCACCCCTCATCTCATCCTAATCATCTTAATCATCATCCCACATCTTAATCATCCCCATCCTAATCATTCTAATCATCCCTTATAAAATTAATCATCCCCCATCTCATCATAATAATCCCATATTAATCATCTCCCTTCATCCTAATCATTTCATCCTAATCATCCTGCATTCTAGTCATCTCTTCTAATCCTAATAATTCTTTTCTATCCTAATCTTCCCTCTTAATCATTCTAATTATCCCACTCATCTCATCTTAATCATCCATTTTCATATCTTAATTCTCATTTTCATCCTAATCATCTTTAATCACCTTATCCTAATCACCCATAACCATAATCATCCACTACAACAAATCCTTGTGATTTGCTCCACTTTTTGCTCCATTTTTTACTTCCACCCACTATTTTAATGTATTTTTTGGCAATATTTTGAAAACGTCGGCACTATTTATCGAGATGGCACAATTTTTGGCATTTTTTGAGCCAATCAGTACAAGTCAGTGCTAATTAGCGCTTGAAGTATTGTCGTATTTAGCATCAATATTAGCTTCGAGTGTAGCGCTACTTTTAGCTCCGACTTTAGCTTTGATTTTAGCTTCAGGTTTAGTGTTAGTTTAGACAACCTTATGTCAAAGATACTTATTTATATGTCTCATCGATGATGTAAAACAATGATATGTCTCATTGACAATGTAAAACAGTGAAATATCACTTATGTCACATTGACAAGGTATATCTACAAGTGCTCAACAAAACACAACTCTTGGATATAACGAAGTAGTGTCGATGAGACATTGAGATATCGGTAAGACAAATAAGATTGTCTCATCGACACTCTTCAAGTAATGATCAAAATCATACACCGCTATACCGCCGGGAAGGTGAGCAACATATGTGGTAGAGCGGTATACACCGCAACCCTGTAGCAAGAAGCCTTGAGCAAGGTGGTAGTGCGGTAAATAGCAGAAGGGAAGGGAAAAACACCGCTATATCGCAGTGATAATCACAAGTCTCCCCAACATGGCAGAGTTACACCAATATATAAAGAAATACCACCGAAGGAAAATATTGATAAGACAATGGCATATCGGCAAGAGATATTAACTTGTCTCATCGACACCGGAAACCAAAATCAGAGGAACATAAGATAATTTCGATGAGACATTGAGATATCAGTAAGACAAATAAGATTGTCTCATCGACACTCTTCAAGTAATGATCAAAATCATACACCGTTATACTACCGAGAAGGTGAGCAACATATGCGGTAGAGCTGTATACACCGCAACCCTGTAGCAAGAAGCCTTGAGCAAGGCGGTAGTACAATAAACATGGCATCATTACAATTTATAGCAAATCACATCAATTGCAAAATTAAATGCTAATAAATTATTAAGGGTTGCCAAAACTAATATGACTGAATACCACGCCATCCAAAGATAAGTGAGTTTTCCCAATATCGCACTCATATGCAGTGCACTAGCGTGGAAGGAGCTAAGGATACGAGAAGAAGTCGTCTTGTAAGCGTGAAATACTTGGGCAGGTGCATGAAAACTCTCTGAAAGAGCTCTATTAATATAAAAAATCTTTCAAGGTTTTGTCATCTAAAGCCATAGTAGAGAAAATTGGAACATGCCTCCTAAAAGAAAACAATCAGAAGTAAAAGAAAGTCAACCTAAAATTAAAGATGAAGAACCTAAAGTAAAGAAGAGACCACTCTATCAGTCCATATTAGATATACTTCTAGGGTCTACTGAAGAGGGTAATAAGAAGTTTCTCGTGGACATCGCACAAAGTTGTAGGGATGCCCTCATTTCCAAATCTGGATGAGACCTATTTTGGTATTTTTACAATAGGAGAAATAAGGAAATTACAGTGTCAAACACTTGGATGTTGGATATAGCAAGGTTGATTGTCCCAAATGTGTTTGTTGATGTAGAATTTATCAAATTTCTAGCTAAACACTATCACTCAACTACCAAAATAGTAACATTTCCAAACGGCACAGTATTGGTAGAAGTAACCAAAAAAGCCATCATTGAGTGATTTGGCTTAAACAAGCAGGCTCTAACCAAGATAAACCTACAAAAAATTGAGGAGGATTATGCTAGGTTAAAAAAGACTTATAGAAGTGATGAGGTACCCCTATATATGAAAAGAGGCATTAGTAACAAAACATTCCCCATCTCTACTACCACTACTAAACCATTTAATGTGACAGATTTTCAATATTACTTTGTGAATACATATTTAGCTATTTTCCAAGTGTTGGGGATAGATGCTCAAGATAAAATTCCAATAGGCCTAATGATGATGGCCATGAGAATTCAAAACCTTGAAACTAATATTGAATATGACTTTGCTTCATACCTTTAGAAGGCGTTAAATGATGAATTATCCCAAGTTATAGAGGATAGAGCACCGATTACATTCAGACACTATTCCCTACTATGTCATTTAATATTGTACCAGAATAGAGACCAATGGACTAAACGAATGGACTTGGCTATAGTAGATGAGCAAGGGAATCCCACACATGTCCAAAAATGGTGCTATATTTGGGATAGTCGGTGCAAGAATTCAGGCTTTGTTGTATTCTACGAAGACTTTGTTCACAAAATCCTTTAAGTTCTTGGATATGCAATACCAAGATTGTCAACCAAAATGTTGTAACTAGTGAGACATTTGGCTTTAAGACCAGAGCAGGGTCATGCATAGAATTTTGGAGATTGGTTCTTCCTCCCGAAAGTTACAATAATAAGAGTTTATGGATGCCCTGTTGCTCCACACATACTGCCAAAATTTCTGCCCCTTAGATTAGTATTTCTTGAATTTATGTGGCAAATGATGTGGATGGAGAAAGATGTAATGCACAAGAAGAAGAAAGGCACTTTCCTGCAAAACCAAACCAAGTGTGAAAATTGGACTATAGGCTTAGACACACTAGAAGAGTTACAGTATTATTTGAAGACAATAAATGCATTGAAATCTAGAAAAGAAAGAGCCTTTGACCCTGAAAATCATATGAACAACATAAGGCACAATCTTATTACCAAAATGAGAGTGCCACACCAAGTATATTTTGAAGATGTCATAAGGATTTGCATTACTTATAATGATGTACTTAGTAGAAGGAAAAAATGGGAATATATGAAGAAGGTTGAAGAAAGGACGAAGCGGAGGTCCAAGGATTTCCTAGGACACTTTGTTGAGAAAAAGGACCCCATCAAGAGGATAGAATTGATAATTGGTAGATTTGAAGACTTGTACAGAAAGAAGGAAGCATATCTCAAAGAACATCATAGTGGTGCAACAACAAAGAAAACCCCACGTGAAAATTTTAACCCTCCCATGGAGCAGTTACCTCCCAAAAGATAGAAGATAGGAAGCATTGAACAGTTAGTACCTTATGAGGATACTAAAGAGGTGGCAGATACTGAGGAAGTGGCTATAGTACTATAGTCATTGAAAGGTGATATTGAAGTTGATTAGCCCACCTTGAGACCAGTGCCCATAAACATGAGGAAAGGATGGGTGATGTACAAGAAACAAGTACAAAGGTACATGAAAATGAAAGGGAAATTGCAGCCAGGAGATTCATAGAAGATGATGAATTCATTAAGACTCTTGAGTTTAAGGATTTTTGGATGAAGATGAAGACAAAAAAAATTCAAGAGGATGGAATTAGCTGAAGCGGGAATTGAAGAATCAGAGAAAAATGAAATGGTAGCAAAGACTTTCCAGGAATTAAGAGTTGACAACATTGACATTATCCCCCAAAAGGCTAGAGAAATGGTCTTGAAGAGCAATATTCTCATTTTCCCTAGCTTGGAATTAAAGAAAATATTTTTGCTTGATCAAGTGTAGGCTCAGGAAGATCCAATGCTAGTTGCAGAATTTAACTTCGATGAAGGTGTGAGTGGAACTAGGTATAACCCAAAGATTGAAACCCTGGCCATATGGATCAAACAAAAAAATACACAAAAGCCAAAATTATTGGATGTAATTCAATGGATGAAAGTGGCAACGATGGTAAGGACAATACAAGATGCCACCCCTTTGGAGGTATCCACAATGACCATGCATTCAGCCATGTTCACTCGAGCAAATTGTTAGTGCTCCAAATCGAACCAGACCAATGAATCCTAAAGACTTAGCCAATGTCTTATACTCAGACTCAAGGGGGATTTTTCCAACTAAGAAGATTCAGTCAAAGACTGAGATCTTCTGCACTTCTAGCTCTGCAGGACCAAGGTGGGTCAACCTACACAATGTCTAAAACTTAATTGACTCACATACACTGAAATTTTTTTATATAGCAGATAAATCCCAATGAAAAGACACCAAGGAAAGCATTAATAACCTCAAATCTAGCTAATTTATTGGTATATTAACACTATCTCAACAATTGGGAAGTAGGACATACAACAAACCACAACCAAGAATAGGATTTAAAATGATTTGAATTTATAAAATGTTTCTAAGATGCACTATGCTGCAAGATAAATCAGTGCCTAATTCTAAGCCATGGAGTCAAACACATAAAATGAATTCATCAACAAACATACTTCAACCGGTGGATTCATAATTGTTAATGCTTTGCATCAACTGTTAGTGTCTTACACTAACAATCCTCTCTTGATATCAATCAAATTCTCCTTATCAAATCCAACCTGAACACTTGAAATCACTATTATCTACTCAAAGTATTTAACCATTTCTTTGAAATAGACCCATAAAAAAATAACACAATCTCATGAAATTCGAGATGACAAACTCAAAATACTTGGTATTATTGAATTCATATGATTTAATTGTACAAGCATGGAGATAATCTAAAGATATTCATGAATGTGCAAACACTTTCATGATTTATTTGCATAAACCGGTTGTATTTTCTCATGAAATTTGCATTTACAGCTTACAGACACCAAAAGGACTCAGAATTTCAACATTTCTTTATCTACCCATCCCAATTCAGAACCTCAAAATCAACCTCTCTTAGAACCCTTTACCATGAGAAAAGAAAAGAAGAAATAGGAGAATAGAAGATTCATAAGAATAATCTGAAGATGCCATCTGGAAATCTCTCTCCTGTTGATCAACACATTTGTAAAGAATCTCTCATCTCTTTGCAACAAACTGAATTTTCCTCCAAATCTACCTTTACACCAAGTTATTTTGCAAGAGAAAATTTTCCCATGTGCAGAATATCCATCATTCATTTTATAGTTGAAAACCATTCTTTTTGCTTGCCTGTGAAAATCCTTTTTCTGCTCTTTGTTGCACCAGCACTTTATATTTTACCTCCAATTATTAAATTTTTTGAACTTTAATATTGAGGCTTTGATTCATTTAACTACCCAACATATAATTTTCACTTTATTTGTTGCTGCCACACTTTACCCAATGAATAATTATTCACTTTAAAAAATATACCCTTCGTGCCATTTTACTTTGCAACAAATTTTATTTCTCCAATATTTTAAAAGCATAGCTTTTAAAAATCAAAAGCTTTCACCTTCAGGCAAAATATTTCACCGTTTAAAATATTTTCCTTTTACTTTATTTCACTTTACAGAGTAAAACCCCTTCTTAAAGAAAATTATCGGGCAAAGAGATATTTCATCGGGCCCCACCCCTTGCTTTTACCATTTAAAAAAAATAGCCTCCTAATATTTTATCAGCAAGCTTATCTGTTTAAATGTCTTTTCCCTTTTAAAAAAAAAACAATGAGGACATTTAAAAAATCAATTTATCATCCCTTTAAGAGTTTTATCTGGTGAGATGTGGTCTAGATTTTGTTGCAGTTTCATCTCTTTTGTCCTCTGTTGATTTCATTTCTCCCTGTTTCTTTCTTGCCCTAATTTCTCCGTTTGGTTTTTCCCAAGCTCTGCAAATTCTCATCTGGCTATGGCATCCAAATAATCACGATGAAACTTTGATGTTCCCTTTGCTAGCTTTGATTCATTCTCTACAAGGGTATGATGGCTACCATACATTTTGATGGATGCCCATATCTTGTTTCAGGCCACGCCCCTGTATTTGCAACAACTTTCATTTTGTGCATTCTTTTTAGCCATTAGAGTGGCCGCTTGCCATTCAGGCTCTCCAGCATCCTCTTCTTTGCTTTCAGTATGGAAGTTACTAAAGCCTTTCAACAATTTCATTTTGTGTGTGTTCGTTGGTTGCACCTTTCTCATGGCGTTCCCTTCTTTAGATTTTTCCTCCTCATAATGCCAAGCTAGAACTTTACTAGCAACACACTCTCCTCCTTCAATAAATATGGTAGCGCCCCCTTTAACTTTCTGAAGTTTTTAATGAAATTCACTTTGTGAGTTGTGTAGCATAATGGTTGATGGCGTCATTCATTTTCTCTTGGTTGTCAAACGCAACATAGATTCTTCAAACAAATCCACACACCTCATTATGCTACATAGGATGGTTCCTGGAAGTCCATCCAAGCTATCAGTCATGCCCTTTTTAGATCTTTGCTATCAATGCAAAACGACAACAAGTACTTTGATTCAAAAATGAAAAACTTAACAAAAGAGTCCCTCGTACCCAATCCATTTTGTGTATATCCTACCACCCCATTTTAAATTTGATTAAAATCGGACCCCCCTCTTTTGCTTTCACTCTTTGTGTTCTGCCCCTTCAATTTTGAGGTTTTTCTTTGCCTTGGCATGTGCTTAATATGTTTATCTTGCTTGCCCAAGTGTTTGTCCCAAGTTGAATATTGAAAATCTTGTGTTTGGGAGAAGTTCGGGTTTTTGAGCCAGTTCGGGATTTTCCAGTCCGTTCGGATTTTCTCGGTTTTCTTTTAAACTCTGGTTTCAACGCTGCAGTTCGGAGATTTCTAGACTTCGCAGAATTCCGCCTAGGTCGGATTTTTCCAGATTTTCGTCTGGCCGTCAGGTTTTCGAGTTTGGTCGATTTTTGGACCTTTGTGCCATTTTGCTTTATCATTTGCGTTCTCCTGAGTTGAGATATTCATTTTGTTGTGCCTTAAAATGTTATAGTCTTGCTTGGAGTTTGAATTCCCGTATGTTTGGGCATTTTGTGGCTTGCCTTGTGCAGTCATGGTTAAAATCTAAGGTTTCATGCCTAGGGCGCCACCATTTCGTCTTGATCTGCTTTCGATTGAGCCTAGGATTTGAAGAAGATCTATAGGAGGCTCATGTTAATCAATTTATGTACCCAGAGTCCTCAAATTTATGACCTTTGGTCAATTTGAGCGAAGCCGTGGCCAGTGTTTGAGTTTTCGGTCAGGTTCGATATTTTCTTGCCCAGCCGGATTTTCCCGGATCCCTTCGGTTTCCTGGAAATGTGTTGGTGTTTGAAGTTTTGCGCTCTTTGCGGAATTCCGATCTGGACAGATTTTTTAGATTTCCTTCAGTTTTCCGAAGTTGGGAGTTCTGAGTCGTCTGCTGAAATCTGATCCAACCGAATTTTTCTAAATTCTCTATTGTGCTTTGTGGAACTTAAGGAATTGGATAAAATTGGTGATTCTAATGATAAATTTTTATGTTTCCATGCTTTAATTTGGTAAATTGCACAGTGATTATGCTGCTTTTATTCATTTTAGTAAATCTGTTGTTTATATTGGTGCCTCATTGGGAGAATCTGCCTGGTTCAGAATTTTCCGAAATTCCTCCCAGGCTAGTTTTCCCCGGTTAGCTCAAAGTCCCGAACTTCTCAATGTTAATGCTTAAGGGTTGGTTTAATGGTTTTATCATGATTCTAAGCTAACACTTTGATGAAATGTTGTTAACATCTAGATTCTCATAGTGGTGTTTGATGGATGTTGGCTGAGTCTAGCACGACAGTGACTGGAAAGGCTAAGAGAGGCACAAAGGGGATCATCCATCTCTGAAGCAGAAGAAAGAATGAAGTTGTACGTGAAGAATAGTATTCCTGAGAGCAAGATGGCATCAGCCTAGTTCGACATTTCAAGAAACAAATATGAACACCCTGCTGTAAAGAACTAAGGCTATCATGGGATACAATAAACCCGCTAGTTGGATGATGCAGCAACCTACAGTGCAGTCATTAATGAATACCTATCCATCAAGGGAGACTGGAACAATACGATGGGACAAATCTGAAGAATAATATCAATGCTATTAAATGGTGGACTAGGGCTTCGCCTATGCCACTTGTGAATGGCTTGTAGAGGACGTTCTTGATGATGAAGGAAAGAATGGAGCAAGGTATGGGCGACGTGGGGGAAGCAGTTAATGCAAAGTTGCGTCGAAAGTTGTGCTTCCTCATCGTTTCGCTTTGCCTCTTCTTCACGCGTTTTGGTTCGTTTCTTGCCTCTAGTCGGTGCCCTTGCATTTAATGCACGTTTGACTTTGTTTAAAACTCTTCTAGGGCTGACGTGTTCTGTGACCAACTTATTGTAAACCCTATACTAGGCCGACGCATCTGACGTGTTTTATAAATATGGCATTTCACCTCTTTTGTAAGAGTCAGACAGGTTAGAAAGAAGAGTTAGAAAATCATTGTTAGAAAGTAAGTTTTAGAGAAGAGTTAGACAGGTTAGAAGGTAGAGAAAAAGGTTAGAGAAAGCGAGTTAGGGTTTTGAAGGAAGTTAGACATTTTTTTTTCTTTTACAGTTCAGCAGGAAAAGGAGGTGATGTATCTTCTTGATTTTCTTAGCATAAATGGAGATAATTTAAAGACATGGGTTTCTGTACACTGGTGATCTTGCCAGATTTGTAAATGTTGCTTATCTGTTTCATTAACAGTAGGAGCAACCAGATTTAAACCTTCTTTATATTATGCTCTAGAATGGTATTCATTTTGGGTTAATCATTTTGATTTGAAAAGCTTTCAAGGAATGGAATTTTATCTTATGTTTTTTTTGAATGATGATTTGCAATCTACTGTTAAAGTTTGCACTATGAATGAATGAAACTTTGTATCAATTACAAGTTAATTTTATTCTGCAGTTCTAATTTAGGAATTCCTTGGAAGGTAACAAGTATGATTAGGTGAATGAATCAACATTCTTTTTAGTTTGAAAACTTTAATCTATCTTTTTTTTCTATTTCTTTATAACCCCTGGTTAAAGTAGATTTAAATATATGTTTGATCTTGCAACAATCCAGAAGCTCAAAACCAGTAGGCCCCTTGAACATTACAGCCATAATGACCACTTCCTAAAACAACAACATTGTGAACCAGCATCAAAGACCTTGGGAGATGACCCGTTTGATTATTGATTGTCTCTTTCAGGAGAGATGAGATACTTTTACTTTTATCTTACCTGCATGTTGTGGGTCAATTTGGCACATCAACACTACTCCTCTTGCGTGGGCAAGAAAGAATGATAAAATGGTATCTTCCTCTACTACTAGTGGCACCCCATCGAGCTCCTTTTCCCCTTTATGTTTCGATGGCTATCCATGTGATTTAAATTCCTTTGGGAGCCCCACACTGTAGGTTGCATACCAAAAAATCCCTCCAATCACTAAGCTTGATAGTGTCCCTTTTAGTTGGAACGAGTTGCATTTGTTGTGAAGTTTCTAAAGCCTTCAGTTTCTATTTTGTGCTCACCCTACCTCATTTTCCTGAAAGTCTCTAAATAATTTTCAACATAACAACTTCCCAACTCACTAGTGCGGGTTATCCTTCACACAACATTGCTTTCAAGTTTCTAGAACATTTTCAACAAATTTCATTTTATTTATTCTATAATATTAGCATTCCATGGAGTGACATCTTGAAAGATTTCGTTGCTTTATGCTTTTGATGGATTTACATACCCTTCCAAAATGGCACCCTTCCTTGATTCCTTTTGCAAAAAAATCAGCCCCCATCAAGCTCCTTTTGTTGCACAGGGGTTGCTCCATCCATTCTATGTATTTCCTGCAATAGTTAGTTACTCTTTGCATTGTAGAAACATGCTACATTTGAGCCATAGTGTCTCCCACATTTCATTAAATTCCACTGGAGTTGATACATGTAACTTTGAAGTATTAGCGTCCCTGACACTATTAATCAGCTCCACAAGAACACAAGCTCATCCATTATGACTGGTGCAAAGACACCCCTCAGCTGGCAAGTGCAGATTGCACCTGCTTTAAAATTTGTTGAAGACCTTTTCAATAATTCTATTTTGTGTGCATATCTTGTACCACTTCACATTGTGAAAAACACTAATTTTGAGTGGACAATGGACATTGAGACCATTTGCATTTGATTCCCTTCTTCACTTTGGGTTGCTTATCTTGCTTGAAGCAATCCCCATTCCTTGTTTTTCTTCACATTATAATATATCTAAACAGTATAAATTTCCTTTTACTAAGATTTTATCTCTTTCATGTCCATCACTGAAGTAGAGGAGTTGATCAAACAACTTAGCAAGAGTAAATAGTGATATAACTTGATACTATGGCAACTGAAATGTAACACCATTTCTAACAAATAGATGGAAGAAGCTTCTGCTGATGAGAAGTGACAACCCACTAATAAAACCATTCCCTACAGTTCATACCTTTGATAACCAAAACATCCTCCAACAGGAGCATGTCGAGTCCCCGTGTGGACCCGGATAAAAAAAACCATTTTCAGACAACTTTCATGCTCAATTAACTTTAGGGCAGCTTCTGAATGCTCTAGAATGAAAACATGAAATGGGTTTTCATTAAAACTTGCTTTCTGACATGTTTACAAAATGTACAAAACTGGCCAAGTGGGCTTTGGAATCAGCTTTGAAAACTTATCAAACGGCCTCGTGAAGACATAAAAACTTGCAAGCATGTAGACATTGGTCCAAAGAATGCAATGCAAAAGACGGCTGAGAAAAAGGAGTCACGAGGTGAAAGTTATTTGCTGTCAAAGTTGCTTACCTAAGCTTTCTACAACAAACAGTTGTTCTAAACCAATTAAAATTCACAAGATCACCTTGTTGCAAAAATATCAAATCAACTCCTAGTGAGCTGCCACTGGACATAGTAGATCACTTAGGTGCAATAAACACGTTTTCAAAAAGGCTTGGCTTGAAACATCTCCCATCAAAAGATACTAAAGGTCAAAGTTGACCTCCCAGAAAGGCTGTCAGAAATGCAGATGCAAAACTGAAGAAAATGCATTCGGTTTTGATCTGCTAAAAATAGCAAATCAACTCATGAAACTCTAAAAACTGACATGTGAGCTCATCTTGGTATGGAGAATGTAGAGCAACAATCGTTTTAGCATGATGATTATCTAGTTGCAAAATGCAAGCTCAAACGGGAGGCTACTTTACAAAACTGAACGTTTACAAATAGTAGAAAAGTGTCAAAACCCCCCAGCTTCACTTTTTGAAACCTTGACAAAATTCATCATGGGAAGCTAAAAATTGGCATGCGTACTCACATAGGACACATGAGTGATTCTGCAAATGGGTTTTGCACGAAAATCAACTGGCTTCAAGTTACGGCCCTCCAAAGTAGGTCATTCAGGCAGATTCTTCATGTGCACTTCTGAAAGTGCAGAGGCAAATTTTTTGAAATGGGCACTTCAAATTTGCAAAATTTGAGAGTGCCAACACAACTGTTAAGGGATTAGAAGATAGATTGAAGGATTATGAAAAGGAACAAAGGTTCCTAAATGATGAAGTTAATAACCTGTTCATGGAGAATGTCAAATTGAAAGAACAATTAAGATCAAGAGCAGGACCCTCACAAAGCAAGGAGATGGTGTTATACAGGCCTCCTATTGCTCCAATGGATATTTTGAAGAACATTTCTACATAATAGGTAAAAACTCCAGACAAGGAAGTGGATGATGTAAAGAAGGCCAACAATCAAACCCAAGATGAAGTGAAAAGATGAATTTGTGAAGTTATGGAAAAGATTCTTGAGCACGGGATAAAATCAGTTATGGATAAACTGGAGAATGTGCATGATAGTTATAAAACACTTCGGTAGGAAATGGATCAAATAAAGAAACATATGCTTGTATTAGATCCTTTGTTCAAAAGGTGGCAGCCTGTTCACCACACTTTGGATAAGTTATGCAAAGTTCTACAAAGAAGTCCTGATGCACCCATAACATTAAAGCCAACTGAACAAACTGTGAAGATGATTATTGATGAATTTCAATATGTACAAGGTTTTGATAAAAATATTGCAATGCGAATGGATTTATTCCATACCTGCAAACAGTGGTATATACCTGAAATCATGAGAGATGGTGATCAGTTGGAGGACTTGGATAAGTGGAAGAAAGAATTCATTTAGATTGTTCATAAGTGTGTAACTCATATACAGGAGGATGATGATACCAGTCTTTCTAGGCTAAATCAGATCATGGATGGGTTGATTTTTCTTGATGTGAGAAATCTAAAGTTTGTTAATGATACAAAGGCATTACTAGATAGTCGATGGAAAACTCATCTTGCAAACATGCAAAAGATCCAGGAATATAAGTGGCCATCAGATTTTACAGTGTATCAATGGGAGGAAAAGTATTTGGTTTCAAAAGAATAGGACACTAAGGCGAGAGGATTTGGACGTTCATCATGGAGAGGAAGACTTTTCCAGATCAATGATCACGGGTCTTCTATGTTGAATAATGGAACCATATGTCAAAATGTCTTAAGTCTTGTTATTTCCTTAATTATGCTAATTAAATAGTTGTTAGTAAAAGAAGTAGTTATGAAAGTTCGTTTCTTTTTGTAAAAGGATTGTAGCTTGTTGCTTCCTATATAAATAGGAAACCAAGGCCTAGTTTTAAATTATCATCATCATATATCATTTCCATTTTGAAGAATTTTGCTATTAATATATATCAATTGAAGCAATATAATGGAGAACATCTTATTATCAGAGATTCTCCATGACTGTGTTATCATTCTATATTTTTCTTATGTTTTCCATACTTATTTCTTCTTATATTTGAATTAATATCATTTATTGAGCCTCAATAATGTGCTTATGTGAATGAATATGCTGATACATTAAAGCATTTATTGTGGACGTTGGTAGAGCTACTAATTTTTTTGAAAAATTGAGCTTATTTTGCCTTGTTACATGTTCAACATAAAAATGGAAACTATTTAAAAATAATAAAGTTAACAAAGTTGCTTATTTAAATAATTGTGAGTTACGTGCATTAATATTTTATTAACTTTTGTGTCTTCACGAACATATGTTGATACAAAATGAATGGAAGAAGCATCCAAGTAATCCTTTTTTTTTTTCCAACAATTCATACCAAAGATTAAACAATTTAAGGATATTGCAATAGGTGTTAATTAAGGATATGATGATGATGATATATTCTTGTACTTGTATATTCTATGAAACATTCTTTATTTTCTATGAAACAATGTATATATTCTTGTACTTATAAATATTCTTTTACTGTTATGTCTATTAAATAAAACAGGGTTTGAATAAAAAATGCTTCATCCTTTTTTGTAAGTGAGTATGTGAATTATTGTTTAAGGAAAAATCTTACAGTTTACATTTTCAGTTTACTAGTTTCAAATCTTCATTTTCTATGTATATAAAATTGTATGTGCTCTTTATCTCAAATGACATAAAACAGTAATATCATAAGAATCAGGGTTTTCAATTTCAGCACCATCATTGTCCACACTTTTCATATCCTGTTCACTTTTAAGTACAATCATCAAACTTTTATTTTTATTTCTTGTCCCACTTAATCTTGATTCCTTTCAGCACAACACAATAGGTTGCATGTTAAATTTCAAACATTTTCTATGCATTTTTTTGTATATATTATTTTCTCAGTGCATCATTATGTAACAACAATTTCACTTCTAGGATATACAGTAAAAATAAATCAAAGCACATGTTTGCTTTGTCAAGGGAAATGTATGGTGAATACCCTATGTCTTTCAAATAAGTGTGCAAGGGAAGTAAGACATAACTGATTGAATCTAATTTTCTACTGTACAATTGCTTTTTATGTGCTTTTTACTTTTTGCATGTGGATTACCCTCAGAAAGAGACTATTTATATTTTCTTAAATGAATCCTTTACATTTCCTATCTACGAAAGGAATTTACTGCTTGACAACAGGTTCATGAACTTCATACAAATTAATACTAGTGTAAAAGGCCATGCACGCAAATGTTGTTTGGTCTAGAATTATAATGGAAAATAAAAAAGCTTGCTAGGAGAATAAAACAAGTTTTCAATTTTTCAAGTACAACATAATATTACTGAAGCATTTCAAAGTTTAGGCCATAAGAATCATCCTTTTTTAAACATGGATCTTGCAAATAATTCTAAAAATTTAGAAGTCTTGGTCATTAACATTATTGTCTGCTACAATGTCATCCAGTGTATCATTGTCAATGTTCATATGTTCTTTCAAGTATTTAATATTATCATCATCCTCATCTTGACTTGCATCATCTTCATTATCATTGAAATTTGACTGTAGACCATCTATATTGTTACCATATGTATTTGGATCATCATTTTCTATACCATCCATATTGTTGTCTTCCATAACATCATCTAACTCTGGATTATTGTCTTCTTGTGCCTGAACATAACCATCTTCAACGTCATCATGGATGTCAATTTCTTTGATGTTATCTAATCCCTCTCTCTCATTTTGTTGGCCATCATTGTTTTGCTCAACTGTATCCACTAATGCATCATCAAATACATGCCTTAATCTTGGATCATAATGTATGACAAATATCCATTTCGGGTCCAAAATATCTTCATAGAAAAATACCCGCACATGAACGACATGAATATATTAGACATTATATAAAATGTATGAACATATATACATCAATTGAATAATGGAATATTATTTTATAGACTACCTTTTTTATACAATAATTGCTATAAAACACAATTTTGACAACATAGTTTATAAAACATCAGTCCACACTCATTTATTATTCTTTGGTTTTATGCCCTTAAGAACATCCTTAGGGAGACCTTGTTCTTCCCTCTTCTTTTGCGCAGGATTGCATTTTAAGAAGGGGTAATCAATCAATAACTCATCCCCAATGTTAAGGTCCATAATAGCCTCAACCATTATCAATATATCAACCTCTCTTTCCATATCTTCATCTTTATTATTGGTGCAGGAGCACCAACCAAAATACAAACATATTTTTGATGTATTATTTTTAAATCATTTCCTTTTTGTTGTGTATGGTCTTTAACACTTTTAGCTTGTGTTGGAGGACCTTTTGGTTCATTTGGGAAAATTTAAATAAATTGGGAAAAATATTGGTGGGCATTTCCTAAGCTTTTGAAAAAAATTGGAAAACACACTATGTTTTCAAACTGTAACCTTTTAGCCGTTCTTAGGCCAAGAATGGAAACCTAACCATTTCCAAAGCTTTGTAAAAGTGTTTTCCTGACTTTTGAAGGTTGTTGAAGGAATTTTGGCGTGGCAGTTTCATGAGAGCAAGGAAAAAATAGTGTTTTGTGTTGAAAAATACAGATTTTTCTTATTCTTGTGTTGGAAACAGCAAATAGATGATTTAAATAAAGCATTTAATGATTTTATAGCATGTAGAGGAACAATCTAAAGTTCTGTATTGACCTTTTCAGGAAAATTTATCATCGTTGTTTTCATTTTGCAATTTTTGTGTGTTTTCTTTTAGTTTTGTTTGACTGGTAAAAACTAGAAAATGGAGTTTTGAGTTTGTTTCCTATCCGTACCAGGAAGTATGGGCATGGTGGAAGCAAGAAAAAACTCCATATTTGTATATATTGTAAATATAAGAGTCTTTGTGAGTCATGCAAGCATGCTAAATGACTTTTCCTAGGCGAGACAGTGAGAACCCAGCTAGGAAAAGCTTGAGGACAGCGTGGATAATTTGCAAGGGAGTGAAGATTTTTAAAAGATTCTTTTTTGAGGATTTAGGGGAGTGTTTTGGCTCTGCATGGTGACAAGGAAGAGCCCGTAACAGTCTATTTTGATGAAGAAATTTTCACCAGTTTTGAATCAGCTTGGAAAAGCTAATGAAACCCTAGGTTTTTTGACCTTTTTGGTGTCTGGACAATATAGGACCTAAGCAGTCTTGAATCCATAGGAATCTTGGAGGTGAGGACATGTGAAACACATTTCCTAAGCTAAGAACCATTTTACTTGGTGGGTTTAGAAGGAGAAAGCATTTTTCCCCTGTTTCAAAGACCTAATTGGGCTTAAGGCTACTAGCCTTTCAAATACAAGTAAAGCATTTTCTTGAAAGCGATGGAGAGTTTGTGAATGGAGGTTGATCAGGAGCTTTAGTTAAATTATTTTGGAAGCCATGGAAGCTTTTCACACCCCTGCAACAAGATTTGGAAGTATTTTGAAGTTAAGCTAGTCTTTAAGGCTATTAAGGGCTAGAAATTGCTTGAGAGGGAAAGCACCAAGAATGCTTGGTTAAGGCAATGTGATTGATTTGAAACTTGATAGCAAGGTTGGCAGGGAGGACCAGGGGTGCCTAATAAATTTTAGGACCTATAGGTTGCAAGGTGGAGAAAAACACCAAGGGTTACCAATTGGAGACCCAGAGCATTGAGCCAGTGATTGACTCAATCCAACCTTGATTCTATCAATTATTTATAACCTCAACAAATTGACAATTTAGTCTTACATTAGGGTCCCTTCCCTTACTACTATTTATAAATCCTGCAATATTTTTGTGTGTGTATGCACGTCCATCTATATACATAAGATGACCTCTATTCATTTATTTTCCACTTTCCAATTGGAGACAACGTGTATACATATTTGAATTTATACCATATGCTAACATGCTAGGCTTATATTCTGCTAGCCTTCTCCATTCACCATTGTAATATGATGGACCATAATATGGCATTAATCTCCTAGTGGTTTGTTCTGAATTGTTTCTATGTTTGGATCCCACATGTACATTTTGGAAAATAAAGAGGCCTAGATTCGCTCCATGAATATTGGAGGGTCGTATCATGTAGTTATATCCCCAAAATTGAAACACCCCGTACACTCTAGGTAGTTGTTGATCACTTGGCCAATATAGTTGATGATCAAATGTCTCTTTGTAAATTGATCTCAAACTCAGGGGAAGTCATCATCTCCATCACATTCATTCTCATAGGGTACATAGTCCACCTTCCCCTTGTCTTTAAGCAAATTATGCATCGTCGCACTGGTTCTTGTTCTGTTACTTGTTTTCGTCAATTCCTCATCTTCTGAGCTAGTATATTGGCACATATTTTTGTTAGATGTATCATCTGATAAATGATCATTGCCCTCTAGGCTGGAAGTCGGTGATCCATGAAACTTTAAACCAAGAACTTTATCCTACAAGTATCCATTAAGAAAAAATTAGTTATTTAAATAATATAAAACGATGTTTAAACAAAGTATACATGTTATTTATATCAAATTGGAAAATTCTTCACCACAATTCCTATTGGATTTGAATCAATTTTAGGAGGCATACTACTGATTGGAAGCTCATCATATATGTAATGTCTTTAGGAAATCGCTCGTTTGAATTTTTTCTTTCCACGACATACAAAACATCCACAAACAACAATTTTCCCAAAGTATTCGTCCCATGTACTATAGTCCTGACCTACCTCTTCTTCAGTACAATCATTTGTTGTGTCTGCAGTATCCATTGTCATATCCTCTTCCACCCATTTTCATCTATGTGATTTAACAGTTTTAGGTCCATGTCCACATACATATCTTCTTCTTTTGCTAGTTTAATGCTTAGGCTCTACATTTGCTCCAATCTCCATCTAAAATTATCAACAACATGCATTAATTTAGTCAAGATTGGATAATACATTATAAATTTCAATAATACTGTGAAAAAATATGGACATATCACAAAATGCCATCAAATCTTTTTTTCCTAAGTTAAGTCAAAATTTGAGTACCTGATGTCCCACTTCAATCGTTGTGTCCTCATTTGATATGACACAATCTATTGCCATGGCCTCATCTCGTCCATATAATACACAACATAGTAAATAATGTTTAGTACACCAATTATATCATTTCAACGAATATGCTATCCAACACAAAACCTCACTTTAGTCATATATTTGACATATTGATATCATGTTTTGGCTATCCTAATTTTCAAACTTTTCCCTTGATCATAGAATTACATTTAATCACCATTCTTGTTATTTTCAACCAATAAGTTTGACCTTAGAGACCTCATGGACAAAAAAATGACTTTATCGCCTCTACGTTGTAGCATTTGTGAATTCATAAACACCTTCCTCCTTTGGTTGAGGTTGCTTTCTCTTATTACCTCTATTGTATCTATAGATTTCATTGTCTCATCTATTTCCACCCACTTTCCTCTTAGCGATTTAGTTATTCTACATCGTCCACGTCCTCTCTCCATGGCCTCCTTTGTGAATAAAAATGCTACCACAAAAGCTTTCGCGGCACTACCGCCAAGAAGGAAAAAGCAACTTGCGGGACCGCAGTAAAAACCGCTCTACCACACCGAGCTAATGAAGGAGCCGTAGGATAGCAGTGGTCACCGCACTACCGCACACCAATGGTAGAAGACTTGCGGGATTGCGGGAGTCACCGCAACACCACCAGGAACATAAGGAAGACTCATGTACCGCCATAGAAGCTTTCACCACACTACTACCGAGAAGGATGAAGCACCTTGTAGGACCATGCTAAAAACTTCTCTACCGCATCGAGCTGATGAAGGAGCCACAGGACAATGGTGGTCACAAAAACAAGGCAGGAGTTGGAATTATTTCCAACACTCTAGGTCCTGTGATACACAACAATGAAAATAGTCACTATACAGCAATGAGGTGCTAAATTAGGTGCACTTCACGCCACCTTATACGTCCCAAACATATTACATTAATAGCCAAAAGTTGGTGCTAACTAACACTGACTAAAGCGTGACTAGTGAATCAAAATTTAAAATTTAAAACTTTCTCGCGTGAAGGAAGAAATCAAACGACAAAAAAGGGAAAAATGCCACGTGAAGGAAGAGAGCAGGGTACTACTAGTAACTGATGAATGAATGAATGAGAGATCTTAATGATGTCCATGAGACCAAGCAGCCTCAGGGACCGAGAACCAAAAAGCTAAGGAATCTCCAAACTCTTTTCCATGTTGGACCTTCTTTTATGAATTTTGACCAAAAAACTAGTTGTCTTGTTGATCTTCTCCTCCTCAAATAACTCATGCAAATTGTAAGCCTTTAAGTTGAATTTTTATGATAATTTTCATTTAGTTTGTGACACCATAGGTAAGGTTACAATTTTTTTTTCTTGCTTGAATCTGTGATTGTTTACTGCTCTTTGTATTGCAATTGAATTCGCGATTGTTTATTGGTTCGTGGCCTAACCAGTCTAGGCAACCTCTAAATATTCCCATCATTATAAATTGTAAAACCTTTGAGAAACCAACTAAAAATTTTACCCTACCCATTTGAGATTTGGCTCAAAATATTATAGCACGAAGTGAGGATGCCTCTGTATTCTTTCCCTAACCTGGGTATCAAGGAAATAGTGAACTACTTAGCAAATATGGGAATTGGGTCGGTCACTATTGACCAACTGCTGAAAATAACGCAGAAACAACTTGGTTTTTCTCAACCACGCCATAGTCACCGATGCCATGAAAAATTCGTGCAAGATTGAATTATGAAAGAGTTTTCATGATAAGGTTATCAACACTAAACAAACCGAGTGAACATATTTTCCCTAGGTTATCAACACTAAGCAAACCCAACGAACATATTTGCCCACAAAACCAAACTTTCATACCACAAACTGGACAAAAACTTTCATACCTAATAGTGTGTACTTTGTTTGCCTCCACAAACTGGATGAAAATAATTTTCCCTAGGTCGCCTCAAAATTTCAAGCAATCGAGGGAAGTGAGCATTGATAGCAAACTCTGGCCACAATGAGGTAATTCATTGTCAATTTCTAGATTTGTAAATGTTTCCATTGTTTCTTTGAATTTTATTTTTTAGTTTTTTATTTCTAAATTTAAAAGAAGAAATATAATTTAAAATATATATATAGGGACATGAGATTGACAAAGATAAAGAGGAATTGGCTTCCATATTGGGGGTAGAGGAAGTGAACAAAAACTATTAATGTGGACTAGAAAACACTTGCTAGATACATAGAAAAACAATCTATTAACGCCCCTCAAACATTGCAAACAAATCAATTGTGTCAAAGGGAATCAATTGATTCCCCAACTAGTCCTCGATCGAGCAAAAGATCCAGGAGGAAATTAGTGATAGTAAACTCTAAGAATGTGGAACAGGGAGTAGAGACTTCCACTCATGGGACATAGAGGTCCACCACACCATGTTTTCAATCTTGCATTGGTAGCTACAATACGAAGATAGAATACGAGGTTGTTTCAGGGGAAGTCCAAATGACGGATGTTGGGAAAACGTTTGTGAATAGGTTGAAGGAATCATGCCTTCAACGGTTCAAAGACCATCTACATTTTCCATTCTCAAAGATACCCATGCACCTAAAAAAAGCAATTATCCATGACATGGAGACTGATTTTGGCACAATTTGGTCTGTAAAGAAGATAAAGCTATGAATGTCTCAAAATTGCAAGAGATTTCAGTGCAACCAAACAAAGAAGCTAAAAAAAATCCCTCCTGAGCTAAGGCGAAAAAAATGCCAATTGATGTAAGTGTGAAAGTATGGAGAGAGCTTGTAAAAGCATATGAGAAGTTCAATGCAAGGAGGAAGTCTGGTGAGGAGAGTATGTAGGTATTTGAATTTTCTCATAAGATTATATCAAATTTATTAAACAATATTTAAATTTTATTTCTGCATAGTTAAATTGAATTAGTATATGTTTCAGGACAAGGCCTCCAAGGCTAGGCTTGAGAAACTTCGTGCCACGCATCACAATGGCCAAAAAGGTTTACAGGTGTAGACACTAAAAATTGTCCCAGGCTTGCATTTCTAAATTCATCACTTCCCTTTTTTCTTTGATAATTAAATAATTTTAATTATTTAATTATTTTCTAAATTATATGTCTTCTATTAATTAAATAATTTTAATTATTTAATTAATTCATTTCTATCTCTATTCTTCCTTGATTAATTTAATAAATTTTATTTATTTAATTACGTCACTAATTAAGTCATCTTTCTAAAATTAAATAAATTCTAATTTATTTAATTTTATCCACTTTCCACTATAATTAAATAATTATTTAATTATTCATTAGCCTCTTCTCTCCTAAATTTTTTTTTTTTTATTTACTTAATTTGGTCTACTCTCTTGAATTTTGAATTAAACCATTATTTAATTCAAAATTATTCCCTTTGTCACATTCCTCTATAATTAAATAATATATTTATTACTTAATTATTCATTGGCCACCTAGATTAAATAATTTTTATTATTTAATTTCTCCTATCACCTCTTTGTTTGTGCCAATCTTATCTTCCACATCAAATCTTATCCCTTGACATCTCATTTAATCCTAGCCCTTGATTGAATTATCTCATAATTCAATCTCAACCCTTCATCTTTATCATTTGCCCTATTTTTGACCTAACCCTATTTCATACAACTTTCAATCCTGGCCATTGATTAAGGCATCTTATTGACATCCAATCTCAACCGTCAATCCAAATCAGACCTTTTCTATAAATCAACCCTCTCATAAGCCATTTGGGGGGTTGATTCTTCAAGTATCCTTAAGTTGTCAAAATCATTCTTGAATCATTCATCCATTTTTATCTATCATCTACACATATTATGCAAGTACATGCTGCTAGTGTGAGACAACAATCTTCAATATTTTGCTAGTCACTTGTCATAGGCTTATTATTGCACACTCAAATCTGAGGGCAATTATCATATTCAAGCAAAATTGAGAAGTGCAATGGAGGTGAATCAATGGTGGCATGAAGATTTGGTAATATTTTTTTATGCTTTATGTCTTTATGCTCATTTGTGCTTCATTGTTTATTAGGGTTTGATTTATATGCTTTATTGCATTAACCATAATATTTTTTCCCTAATTACAACAGGCCTTGATCTATACATTTGTAAGTATATTAATTAGTTGAACTAGTCCATGTGCCATGTTTTGACAGGAGGAGAAATATGGCCGCCATCCAAAGCAATTTGAAAAGAATATGTTACAAAATAAAAAGTGGAACGATTTTGTAATCTGGATGGAGAACGAGGTATCAATAGTTGAGTTTCAATAACTTAGTTGGATATTGTTGTGTTAATATGTCAATTTTCATCTCTTGTGTTGAGTTGTTTATTGATGCATAGGATGAGTAAATAGAGCTCAAATCTTATGATTACATGATGACCATTTATGTGCATGAATAAATAGTAGAAGGATGTAGATGAACTCCATTCATCTAACTTTATGCCTCTTGGCAAGCATTCCTCTTGAATCTCTAATATTAGGTGCCTGAGACTTCCCTGTAGCTTTTACCTTTTGTTGCCACCTTTCCTCTTCATTGTGAGACTCATCTCCTTTTTCCTTACATGCATTTTTGGCTTCGGCTTCTAATTCATCCCATGTTTTACCTTCCTCCTCTTCAGAATCTTCTTCATCTTCATCATCCTCCTCTGACTCCACAAGAGATTCAAATTTTGAACCTTCCTTGTCTTATTCTAATTCCTCTTCTACATTAGAAGGTTCATATCCTTGATCTGACTCTTTTGAAATATCAGAATTAGAATCACTAGCTTCCATATTCAAAAATTCCCAACCAACATCTTCAATAAATTTATCTAGATCATTAGTAATACTCTTCAAAATTGTCTGCCAATTCAAGTTCATTCTGCTTTTATAATACTTTATATCCATGGAGTTCAGCCATCCCTTGATGCCATCAAGTGAAGATTGAGGAATGGTGTCAATGCGGAGTACATCCCGCTTGAAGTCTTTGAAAATAATAGCCATATCAAATTCCTTTTTCCCAAGTCATACTTTCTCAAGGTTAATAATCTCAATCTCACTAATAGCGATTACTAAGAAAGGTAATTCCACCAACTCTACCAAACAGTTTACCGTAGGAACAATAAAATTAGAGGCTTTGAAAGGAAATCCATGAAAACCAAGCTATTTAAAATTTATATCAAACTCTAGTTCAAGATCTTTTAGATGAGGCTGCTCCCATATAAGCTCTCTTACTCACTTGAAAAATCCTTGAAACTCTATATTGATTTTATTTTTCCTATCCCTCTCTTGTTGTTCTTCCTCAATTTCATCAAGATCATACATTGACCTTCTTGCCCCTCCTAAAGTTTGGATCACATCCATTACCTCCACATAAAATTGGACATCCTTTGTCTTCTTGGTTCCCATGCCATGATACGGTTATGCAAATGAAAATGAAGCAAAGTAATCATCTCCTTCTCTGTTGGCTAGAAGAATACATGCTTAATGTTTTGATACATGATATCAACTCTCTCTTCTGCTCTCATGGTTGAATACTGAAATCCAATAAGGTGGGCTTCCAGAGTTCCAGTCATCTTTCTTCCTCTTCCACCAAATGTCGGCCTAATCCACACGTCTTCCAGCCTAATTGGATTTGTTTTTAAAAGTTGAAGTTTCTCCTGAGTCACCAATGTAGCTCTCTCTACCTTTTCAAAATCTTTCATTTCTACAAATCATCTTTGGGATTTAATCATATGTACCACATAGTTGATGTGCTTTGAATCCTTGCATCTAAAGGAAATTTCCTTAACATAAATACTGCTAAGGAATTTCAATGTTTCCATTGTAGTTGGAATTAAAGTTGGTACCTCCAACATTGAAAATTATCCTTATATAATAATTCCCTCCATCTTGTTGTCTTGTAACACTCTCGATGGTGGCTACGTTAAATCTGATTCTGATTCCTCTTCTACATCGAAGGGTTCATATCCTTGATCTAACTCTTCTGAATTATCAGAATCATAATCACTAGCTTCCATATTCAAAAATTCCCAACCACCATCTTCAAAAAATTTATCTGGATCATCAGTAATACTCTTCAAAATTGGCCGCCAGTTCAAGTTCATTATGCTTTCATAGTACTTTATATCCATGGAGTTCAGTCATCCCTTGATGCCATCAAGTGAAGATTGAGGAATGGCGTCAATGCGGAGTACATCCCGCTTGAAGTCTTTGAAAATAATAGCTATATCAAATGCCTTTTTCCCAAATCATACTCTCTCAAGGTTAACAATCTCAATCTCACTAACAGCGATTACTAAGAAAGGTAATTCCACCAACTCTACCAAACAGTTTACCGTAGGAACAATAAAAGTAGAGGCTTTGAAAGGAACTCCATGAAAACCAAGCTCTCTAAATGGTATATCAAAATCTAGTTCAAAATATTTTAGATGAGGTTTCTCCAATAGCTCTCTTACTCGCTTTGACAAATCCTTGAAACTTTGTATTGATTTTATTTTTCTTGTCCCTCTCTTGTTGTTCTTCCTCAATTTCATCAAGATCATACATTGACCTTCTTGCCTCTCCTAAAATTTGGACCACATCCATTACCTCCACATAAAACTGTACATCCTTGGTCTTCTTGGTTCCCACACCATGATATGGTTATGCAAATGAAAATGAAGCAAAGTAATCATCTCCTTCTCCGCTGGCTAGAAGAATGCATGCTTAATGTTTTGATATATGATATCAGCTCTCTCTTCTTCTCTCATAGTTGAATATCGAAATCCAGTATGGTGGGCCTCTAGAGTTACAGTCATCTTTCTTCCTCTTCCACCAAATGCTAGCCTGATCCACACGTCTTCCAGCCTAATTGGCTTTGTTTTTGAAAGCTGAAGTTTCTCCTGAGTCACCAATGTAGCTCTCTTTTCCTTTTTAGACTCTTTCATTGCTACAGATCGTCTCCAAGATTTAATCATCTATACCACATGGTTGATGTGTTTTCAATCCTTTCATCTAAAGGAAATTTTCTTAACATAAATACTGCTAGGGAATTTCAATGTCGCCATTGTAGTTGGCATTAAAGCTGGTACCTACAACACTGAAAATTATCCTTACATAAGAATTCCCTCCATCTTGTTGGCTTGTCACACTATTGATGTTGGCTACATGAAATCTGATTTTGATTCCTCTTCTACATCAGAGGGTTCATATCCTTGATCTGACTCTTCTGAATTATCAGAATCATAATCACTAGCTTCCATATTCAAAAATTCCCAACCACCATCTTCAAAAAGTTTATCTGGATCATCAGTAATAATCTTCAAAATTGGCCACCAGTTCTAGTTCATTTTGCTTTCATAATACTTTATATCCATGAATTTCATCCATTCCTTGATGCCATCAAGTGAAGATTGAGGAATGGCGTCAATGTGGAGTAACATCCCGCTTGAAGTCTTTGAAAATAATAGCCATATCAAATGCCTTTTTCCCAAGTCATACTCTCTCAAGGTTAACAATCTTAATCTCACTAATAGTGATTACTAAGAAAGGTAGTTCCACCAACTCTACCAAACAGTTTACTGTAGGAACCATAAAAGTAGAGGCTTTGAAAGGAACTCCATGAAAACCAAGCTCTCTAAATGGTATATCAAACTATAGTTCAAAATATTTTAGATGAGGCTACTCCCATAGCTCTCTTACTCGCTTTGAAAAATCCTTGAAACTTTGTATTGATTTTATTTTTCTTGTCCCTCTCTTGATGTTCTTCCTCAATTTCATCAGGATCATACATTGACCTTTTTGCCGCTCCTAAAGTTTGGACCACATCCATTACCTCCACATAAAATTGGACATCCTTGGTCTTCTTGGTTCCCATGTCGTGATATGGTTATGAAAATGAAAATGAAGCAAAGTAATCATCTCCTTCTCTGTTGGCTAGAAGAATGCATGCTTAATGTTTTGATACATGATATCAGCTCTCTCTTATGTTCTAATGGTTGAATATCAAAATAAATTATAGTGGCCCTCAAGAGTTCCAGTCCTCTTTCTTCCTCTTCCACCAAATTTTGGCCTGACCCACAAGTCTGCTAGCCTAATTGGCTTTGTTTTTGAAAGCTAAAGTTTCTCCTAAGTCACCAGTGTAGCTCTCTCTACCTTTTTGGACTCTTTCATTGCTACAGATCGTCTCTGGGATTTAATCATCTATACCAAATGGTTGATGTGCTTTGAATCCTTGCATCTAAAGGAAATTTCATTAACATAAATACTGCTAGGGAATTTCAATGTTGCCATTGTAGTTGGAATTAAAGTCAGTATCTGCAACATTGAAAATTATCCTTATATAAGAATTCCCTCCATCTTGTTGCCTTGGAACACTCTTGGTGGTGGCTACATGAAATCTGATTTTGATTCCTCTTCTACATTAGAGGGTTTATATCCTTGATCTGACTCTTTTGAATTATCAGAATCAGAATCACTAGCTTCCATATTCAAAAATTCCCAACCACCATCTTCAAAAAAATTATCTGGATCATCAGTAATACTCTTCAAAATTGGCCCCCAGTTCAAGTTCATTTTTCTTTCATAATACTTTATATCCATGGAGTTCAGCCATTCCTTGATGCCATCAAGTGAAGATTGAGGAATGGCATCAATGTGAAGTACATCCCACTTGAAGTATTTGAAAATAATAGCCATATCAAATTCCTTTTTCCCAAGTCATACTCTCTCAAGGTTAACAATCTCAATCTTAAGTATTAGCTAGGGAATTTGAAATTTTATTATGGTATGTGCACTTTGATATGATGTAATATGATTATGGTTTCATCTCATATGTTGTAATATTAGATATATAACAGAAAAATAAATTATTGCATGAAATAAATAATAAATTTTCATTCTAAATGTTTTTTTTTAAGAAAACGAGTCTTCCAAAAGATCAAGATGATCCTCAACATGAAATAGATCCACAAAATATTGGTTTTGCCAATACATATCACATGGCAGAGGATGATGATGACACAGATGCAAAAGACATGAAGGTCGATGACAATGATGATGACGATAATGACGATGACGATGATGATGATGATCATGATGGTGATGATGATGATGAGACAGTTGGTGATAGTAACTATTGACATTCATGATCATATAGAATGCATCATGGATCATTGTTGATATATCGTTATGATGACTCTTTTCATGGTTACTATCATATGTATCATTTTCATGGCCTACAGTACTATATTATTGAGTTGTATCATATTGACATGTATCATTTTCACTATATCATTTGGACATGTATCATCTTGACTTGTATCAGTTTGAGTTACATAATTTATCAATTTTATTTATATCATTTGTACATGTATCATTTTCACTTATGTCGAATGTTAGACACGTATCATTTTGACATGTTTTTGATGTACTGGAATATTTGACTTTCACTTGTTTAGTTATATATGATGATGATCTTATCAGTATTGACTTGTCAATTTATATATATTAAAAGTAGTCGATGATTTTTGGATGGATATTTATTACGTATGATAATTTTAATTTACTGCTCAGGATGGATGTTGTCAAATTCAATTAAATTATAGATATTTGACTCACTTGTTTTAATTATAGATGATGATAATGTTACAATAATAGTTCAGGCAGTGATGAAAGGTAAAATTAATGCTTGGCACCTCCAAAACATAATTGAAAGTTTTGTGGTGAACCACATTAAAAGAGGTGGTAATGTGGAAGCGGATGTCTTACCTAAATGGGCTTTAAATTTTGGTGAAACAGGGGAATTTAGGTTGGGGGATTTTAGAGGTGTTAAGTTAGTGGACTTAGGTGAAAACACAGGAGAGGACAATGCCTTAAATGACAAGCGAAGGCAGGGGTGGTAGGCAGTGGTGAAGTAGTACTTCATTAATAGAAAGTGTGGGAAATCCAAGATGGTGTTAAATGCAAGCCCTCAAATAAGATGTGTTAATTGCATTTGGAAAGGGTTGAGAAAAGATCTGCAACAAACTTTGGTGGTGGTGGCACTAGTTGTCAGGAGAAATGGAAGCCAATTCCACCTTCCAGTCATGAAGATCTTTGGTCCCGTTTTATAGAGAGGTGTCCAGAAAACGACTGGAGGGATTTTTCCTTGTTGATAACAAGCGGCTAGTGCAGTGTGCAAAAATGATTTGTGGCAAGGATTTCGGCTCTCTAAAACATAGATACCGAACCAACATGGACATTTAATCCTTAATTGTAGCATGGGGCTTCGATTTAGGTGAACCTGTGGAAATGGTGAGGATGGTGATGCAGAAAATTGTGCATGAAGATTTTTCTGGTAGGCATGGAGCCCATTCTCGAATGGGTGGTTCCAGGTGTACATTTAGATTATTTTGAAGGACTGGTAGATGATAAAATTGAGGAGCTCTATAGGAGACCGAGGCTCAAACCCTTTATTTGTTGGCTCGAAGGAAAATACAAAGCTTGTTGTCATGAGGAAGCACGTTTGGGATGGAAAGTGCTCAAACTCTTCATCAAACAAGCAAAGGCGAAGATGCAGGGATTGGAAACAAAAAGGAAGTGCTAGAAAAAGTTGGGGAAGCAGCAGAAGAAGAAGCCTCTAAAGGAGATAGCCAAGCGTTTGTTGGGTCTGCGTGGAGCTCGTTAAGACTAGTCGTGTTTTTCTGTGTTTGATTTTGAATTCTCCCTCTGCTTTTGTTGTATTAAAGCGTGTAACTCTAAACACTATAATGGTGGTTATTTTTTGTAAAGATTTTATTGGTAAATAGTTACAGGGGTTACTGGGTTTATTTAATGTTTTACTTTGCACGTTAAGGTGCCTCTATTTTTTTTTGTTTGCTGTGGAATTTTGGTGGGTAATGACACTGAACAATAGATGTACCTTTTTATCTTTATAAGCAATACAAAAAAAAATTGTTACCGACCCAAAAAAAAATTGTCTTGTTATTTAATCATATGAGCTAAATAATTAAATTACTTAGTCTATAATCATATGAGTAATTTAAGAGGCATGATATATTTAACTAATTAAATTGAAATAAAAAATATTAAATTAATAAAAAGAAGCAAAACAAGAAGCATTTTTAGAAGCAAAAAAAGAAGCATTTTTAGAAGCAAACAAGGAAGTAAAACAAGAAGCATTTTTAGAAGCAAAAAAGGAAGCAACAATAGAAGCCAAACTAGAAGCAAACGTGGAAGCAAAATTGGAAGCAAAATTAGAAGCAAACTTGTAAGCAAAAATGGAAGCAAAATGGGAAGGAAAATCAGAAGCAAAATTGGAAGCAAAACTAGAAGCAAAACTGGAGGCAAAACTGGAAGAAAAATTGGAAGCAAAACCAAAAGCAAACCTGGAAGCAAAACCGGAAGCAAAACTAGAAGCAAAAATGGGAGTAGACATAGAAACAAAACCAGAAGCCTAATTGGGCACTAATTTAGGCGCTATTTCCTGGTGCTATTTTAGTCGTTAACAGAGGTGTTATTTTTGGCGCTATTTCTCGATGCTATTTTAGGCACTAACAAGGGTGTTGTGATTTTATGGCACTAACTGTGGCGCTAACTCCGGCATTACATCTGGCGCAAAAGTCAGTGTAAAATTCGGCGTCGAGATGACCATGCCTGTTTGTGCTGATTTTAGTTCCGGCCAACTCTCCCAATTCGTGGACTGAAATACACTCAAATCCTATGCTATTTTAGGCACTATTTGTCTGTTCTGTTGTAGTGATCCTAATCATTCATTATCATTCTAATTATTGCCATTCTAATCCTAATCATCCATAACCATTCTAATCCTAATAACCCCATCTTAATCACTCATAATCATCATCATTATCATCCTAATCCTAATTATCTTCCATAATATTTCTAATCATCCATCTTATGCTAATCATACCCAATCATCTAATCCACATCGTCTCTAAATTATCCTATCTCATTCTAGTCATCCCATATTATTCATCCATAATCACTATCATTATCATCCCTAATCCTCCTAATCATCCTCATCACTCCATCTTAATCATCCATAATCATCCTAACTATCCCTCTAATCACCCCCATTTATCATAATTATCTCATCTTAATCATCCATCATCATCCTTAATCCACATCCTTCATTATCATCCTTAATCTTCATCATCATCATCATCACCTTAATCCAATCCCTCTTTTCAACCTAATCCCATCCTAACCAAATCCTAATCTAATCCATCTATCCTCATCCAAAATCTAATCATTCATTATCCATCTATCCATCTCAATCAAGCATCCAATCCCCATCCTTAATCAAAAATCGTCACTTGAACATCAAATTTTGGTTAAGGATTTAATCTCCTTCATACATCATATCCTTTCATCATCATCCAAATCTTTCATAAGGATCCTATCCTTAATCCACTATCATCCATTTCAAATACAATCTCCCAATCAAAAATCAAGACTATAATTTGATTTTATCTTTATTCCAAACTTGCTTAAGAACATTAGCCTATATTAAGTATAGTTATCAAATCCAATCATTTCCTACTTAGGAACTTTTCCTATCTTAAGTAGAAATCAAATCCAGTCAACTCTTCCTTAAGAGTGTAGTCTATCTTAAGTATAGAGAATAATCTTAAATCAAATTAAATAATTTTAAGGTCTTGACATTTAATCCCAAGTCTAATCCCATCCTCCATCTTCATCCCCATATCTTATTCTTCTAATCCCTCGTCCATTCCTAAATAATCATCATAATTTCCATCTCATCTAAAATCAATCTCAAACATTCATATTCCAATCAATCTTCCACCATGTCTACCCATCTAACCTATCCTCCATCCAACCTAATCTATTCTAATCCACCTTCATCCATTCTAACCCAATCTAATATCATGAATCCATATGATAACCCAAAAATCTTATAAATCACAATCATAGCCAACCCCAATCATATTGATGGTGATGATAATAGCCTTGTTGACCAACCTGAATATAATCCCTATTATGATAGTGAGAATATTGTGGATCACCTTGAATCCATTACACAAATTCTCTAAATCTTCACCAATCACCCATCCAATGTCCCCCTCAAACCCCTCCCATACCCTCATCACTCATGTCATCCTCATGGCATCCCATCACCAATCATCTCCTCATCAACTACTTTAATAATGATAAGGATGGTATGCTTAGCTATCTCCTTGGCATTGGTGCTAAACTTCCAGCCTCCCCACCTTCATCCAATCCCAACCCATCCCCTCTTGCTTATCATCCCCCTTCCTTTGACAAGGGAAACCAAGCTTTAGCTAAAATTCCTCTCCAACCCCAGCCACATCCCAAATCCCCATCTCCACATCCTTTTCAAGCTCCCCATCCTCATCCTCAATTAACTAATCCATGGAAAATTTCACCTCTTATTCCACTTGTTCATCTCCCACATTTGCATCCTTACAATCCACATCACCCCAATTTTACCAATAAAATTCACCCCATGCCCATCATAATGGTTGGTTGCAAGCACTACTTTCAAAGGTGCTTAATTCCCCATGCAAAAACAAAGTGGTGTAATCTTCCCATTCCATGCATCCACCTTCATCACCTTTTGAATCCTCTACTACTTCATTCACCCAAGTTGAAGCATCTATCCAACCTTCCTCCCCCATCACACCATCCTCATAAAATGAGATATGTCAATCCTCCAATCCAAAGAATGATAACATAGATACCCCTCCATATAAATATCAAGGAACCCCTCCTTCTCCATCATATGATCCCCTTCCATCTCATGATCCCATTTCTAATAAAGAACACCATATCCCCCCATCCCATCTAATGATACTTTTCCATCTCAAGATCCAAATACCCCTTCCACTCCATTACATGATCCCTCTCTAAATAAATATCAAAGTACACCTTCCACCCCATCTAATGATACTCTCCCCTCTCGTGATCAAAATTCCCCTACCACTTCATTTCATGATCACCCTCCATCTCATAACCAAGAGAAAACTACACCATCCACCTCATCCCATGATCTTGTCCCAAGTCAAGATCAAATCATCCCTTCATCTCCATCTCATGGTCCTAATCCTCCACAATATCCCATCACCCCTATCCAAGATACCCTTGAACCCCATACTTATTAATTGGGTTCCTCCACATTCATCCAAGCTGGTTTACTCCAAGAGCCTACCATTCCTTCCATACCATATCCCCCTCAAAATGGACTCTCATCTTGCTTCCAAAACAACAAGTATCCCATTGGTAAAAGGATTTTCCAACCCATGCATTATCAAGGAAAATGGTTAGGCCTTCATGAGCAAGGCATCTTATAACACCTTAATATAAAAGAAAATCAAAAATAGCATGGCCTTGGATACCAAGCTCTAGACATTAGTACTCCTTCCGCCCATCTTAAATCTAAAATCCCTCCATCTAAATCTAACATCCACATTCCCCATCCTCCAAATCTATCTTGGGCCCTTATGTTCCAAATCCCAATCCCTCATCCCTTCCATCTGTTTTGGGTCCCTATATCCCAAAAAAAATTCCTTCATCCCCTCCATCCATCTTGGGTCCTTACATTCCACCACCTAACATTCCTATTCCAAAATTCCAATATCCCCTCTATCCATCACCTCATATCCAAAATCAAGATCAACCAAGGCACACACCTTTGAAATCCTTCCAAAAGACCACTTACACCAACCCATCCATAATACATCCATATCCTTCATATCCATCCACCAATCCCATTGTTCTTGGAAGCAATTTGGATGCCAATTATAAAATGCATAAATCCATAAATCCATAAAAACCCTAGGATCAACATGTCCCATACAAAAGACATGAAAAAAACAAGAAAAATATGATCCAAAATCAAAAATCCCAAATGCCACAAATGCCCATGAAGAAAAAACTAAAGCCAAAAACCATGTGGATTCCAAAAATACTTATATAATTAATACATCCCAAAGAAAAAACGAAATTGGCATGCAAACTTGCTCATCCAAAAGTTTCATCCAATCCTAATTCCTCCACCCCACCTAATAATTATTCCTCACTTCCATCCATTTTGGGTCCTTACATCCCAAAATCTATACCTCCTCCTTCATCTAAACTTCAAACTACAAAGTCCACTTCTCTTCCACAACCCCACCACCCTTCAAGGTGTGTATCAATGTCGATCTTTCCAACATTCCCATCCACTCATCCACATGTCTTCCACCAACCCATGAATTCTCCAACATCCATCTTCCATCCTTCCATCCCTCTTATCTACCCCTTTTCATAAATCCATATTCCTCTCCCTCTCCCAATCCATTTAATCCCCTTTACCATTATTCTACCAAACATCTATGATCATCCATCCAAGTTCCATAGTCTATTATAGTACATAATCAAGGAATACCACTTATGGAACTAGATACTTGAGTCCTTCCTCCCCACTCCCTTGCACTCTACACATGGGGGAAAGCTCCATCCATACCACATCCTCCATTATCCTTCATTAGCTATCCATAATCTATCTAAATCCATCCTCACCTCTCCACCTTTGATCTTGACAAGACTAAGGATCTACATAATCACCATGTATCCTATCCTATCCATATCATTCATCACATATCCCTCATCTTATCCAAATCCAACCCTCCCATCTTTGACCTTGATAAAGAGCCTAGGGTCAAAAATCCATGCATCCATATTTTATTCACTTAACCTTGATCATCCTATCCATATCCTCCATCCCCCCATCCTATCCAATTAACCCTCTTTTTTCACCCTTCATCTTCATAAAGATAGGGGAAAAATATTCATGCATGCTTTGGACAAACCCATCCTCACTCTTACTTCCATCCATGAGCTTTATACACTACCCTTCCATCTCATACTAATATTTTCCATCCATGATTGCAGTACCTCTAGTGTGGGGCATCTTAGTCCTTTGAAACTATTCCTTGGACCTCCATCCTCCTTCATCCACCATCCTTTATCTCCCATCACCTATCTTCCATCTACTAAATCCATTTATCCCCTATCCACACAATCCATTTATCCTTCCATCCTTTACCTAAGACTTGGTTCTCCCTTGTCATTGGACCCCATCCATTCATCTATCCTAGTCCTCCATCCAAACCTATTTATCATTTCAATCCAACCATCCCCCATTAATCCTATCCAATGCAATCAATCCTAATCCATGCAATCCAAATTTGCAAGCTAGCACATCATCCTTAACCAATCGACCATCTTAATCCAAATTAAGCTCAAATAATTTGATCCACTTTAATCCAACTATCATTATAGGGATGTATTCTTCCCAATCCAATCATTATCACCAATCAATCAACCCATCAATCAGTTTTTAGCTTGACTTGGAGTATAGTCCTTGTTTTCTTTTGGTTTGTTGTACATGATTTCTTGTGGCTTATGTGATTTATCATTTTTTTCATTTATCATGGTCTCTTGCACTCTATTACCACAACAGCATAATGGTATTCCATATCATGATGTCATAAGAGATATGTTTGCAATTGACCCTTTTGATCACGTACTTGAAAAAATTGTCATTCTGGTTCCTCACACCTTGGTGCATAATGTCAAGTACAATATCAAATCTAGGTTGCTCTTGTCATTGCAACATGATGATCATCCATCCTCCCTCTTCATACATGTCTTCATCATCCTTATATTTTCCCATCCATCCTTAGGTAGCTCACCCTTTCATCTTTTTATCCCTCGTCCTTTACCCTTCCCATCCATTTCGAGAGCACACCCATGTTCTCCTAACCCGCATGTCCTCTCGAGGGGGCAAACTACCTCCTCTTCATCCTTCCTCATCCTTCCTAGTGACTGGGGCATCATGCCACTAGTCCTTACCCCTTTCCTACCCACTATGTTTTATTCTTCTTTGAAATGATGTTACTTCTCTTAGTCGTAACATCATCTCAAAGAGGGGCAAAATGTAGTCAGCCAAAATAATATTTAATTAAATAAATAATTGTTATTTATTTAATTAATTTAACCCATTCCCTTATCCTAACAATTAATTAAATAAATATTCATTATTTATTTAATTAATCTCCCCATTACCTTTATCCACCACCTTTAATTAAATAAATCTAACTTTTTTCCCACTTTCCTTTAGAACCCCCTAATCCCATTTAAGTTAATTAATCCTTGATTAATTAAAATTATCCCCTTCCTAACCTCCATTACCAATTTCCTATTATTTAATTCCATCCTAGCCCATTCTCCAACATTTAACTCTACCCAAATTAAATAAACCATTGGTTTATTTACTCAACCTACTCCATTTAATTAATTAAATCTTTGATTAATTAATTTAACCCTCATTACTAATCTTCATTATTATTTTCCTCTAAATTAAAATTCCTACACATCCCCCAAACTTTTCACAAAGTGACAAGTGTCAAACTATCTGCTAGCCTCTTCTCACAGATGTGTGAGATCTCACCTACCCCCACTATCTCTTACACAATCCACCCTACCTCTTACACAAATTTAATGCATCTCTTCCCAATGTGTGCTCGCACATGTGTGATCACACCTTCCCATTTCACCCCTTTCCATTTTGTGACACTTGTCACAAGGCTAATCAATCCCCATCCTTGATCCAAACCTCACCTTCTCAATCAATCTCAACCCTTCATTAGTCATTCAATCTTAGCCATTAATTCCTCTCACCAAAACTCTATATAATGAGGCCTTGGCTCTTATTATTTTAACACACATTCATCCCATCGTTATGCTATCAAAACATCCCTTCAATCCATCACTATCCTACCATCATCGTGCTAAGATCTTGAGCAACCACATCCATCTCAATCTTTAGAGAAAATCTGCATGAAATGGGTGCTTCTTGTGAGCTAAATCCATGAAGAGGAGAAGACTATGAAGGTATAAATATTATTTGTGTTTATTTCTTATGCATTTCATCTATTTTCCTCCTTATTCATCTTTACAATCTTCAATATCATCAAAATTTCATGTACATATATCAATGAATACAATGCTAATAGGGCATGTGACTACTAGACCCTCGGCACTTGGTGTTGCCCTCCATGAGATGGTGGACTGTAATGGAGTCTTTCTTAAAGACCTCATAGATAGCAGTGGGACCCGCACCTCTCCTCTCATATTTTCCTCTCGTATGAGTGCCTCGACATGCTCTTTCTCTATGCAATCCCTCTCTACCTATAGCCTAGCCATATCTCTCTCCAGCCTCAAAATTTTTGTTCAGAGGGTGGACTCTGTCCCACTACCTAATGGACCTCAAGAGGCTCGGAGCTCATCTAATGCTGACTGTAGTGTAGAAATTTATTTTGTATCTAGGTCAATGCATCTGGTCACACTCTCATACGTTGTCCTCAATCTAGCAAATGCCTCAAAGAGATCTGCATGTTGCCCCGCAAAAGGTGGGGGCACATACTCTAAGGGTAGATCATCCTCCATGTGCAGTGCATGCATCATTTTTGTGGTAACACATTGATATAGCTCATGCCACTCTTGCGTGGACCCTACAAGATGGAAAACATAAATGAATATCAGGACACATCATATATATATATATGCACAAAGTTAAAGAACGTAACAAAAACATAAATATCAAATCATCACCTGGATCTCCAATCCACCAGTCGGGGTATAACCATACAGAGATGGTCCCCCTTTATGTGGGAGGTGTGGATGGCCCGCTACCACTGGCCTCCCCATAATCATGAGTGTGGATCTCTGATGTGGCCACTACATGTGATCTAGTGACTCGAGTAGGGGAGTATCTCTCCTATCAGGGGAAATTGGATCCTCCTTTATCTCATCGAAATCCTCACTCATAGACTAGGACTCCTCCTTATCCTCTTCATCCTCATCCTCATCCAAACCTAGAAATCTGTCAGGCATGGTGTCATCATCATCTATATCTCCATCTACCTACTCATCATCCCTATCCTCTCTATGACCTAGAAGAGGTCTGATGTGACTTGTAGGGTAGTGAATGGGAAAGACATGAGTTGGTTGTGCTCCAACCCACCACTCATTGTAGGCCTGAGTAGTGCCTATTTCATCAACCTTGGAGACTGGGGGCATGTCATGATCCTCATTCTCTGAACTGCTAATGTATACATCCTCAATAGTAAGTTGACGATTGTCCTCAAGTCTAGGATCACTTTGTGTTGATCGCAGATATCTCAATTGGGCCTGTGATGGTATCTGAATATGTCCAAATTGATGCATGACACAATCATAGCAGAATGGTCTCACTATGTAATCATGTCTCTCTAAAATAAATGGGTCTTGTTGCTGCCTGACTAGCTCATGTTTGTCATCCGTCCATTAGGGAATCCTAAGATATGGTCTCCAACAGATATCATCCTCATCTAGTCGATCAAATCTAATCCACCCAGTGCAGTAAATCTCCCTCCTACCATGATCACCTCAGTGTATAACTAAAGGCCTATGGGTAACCCATGGCTGCTATGGTAGGAAATCATGTTGGCCTAATACATGTGATGTGCTTGAAGCACCATACCTACAAAAGTGTAAAATGTACTATGTTGTCCAACTCCTGGTATACAAACTGCTCTAATTCATAATATAGATGTGTGAGCATACTATGACTCTAGGCATAAATGATCTTGTGCTTTCCATGTCTAAGTTGATAATATGAACAATTCCACCATCTAAATGTGCTCCTCAATCATCTGGTACTAATGTAAGTGTTATGGTAGTGATCATAATCCGTCGAAGTAGTGGTATTCGTGCATGTACAAGCCATCTTAGCTCAATGCATGGATCAACGATCGACCATCAAATAGGCCATTGTAGATAGTATAGGATATCATCTAGCATTTGCCTATAAGATTGCTCATCTATTGAGTGTACAGTCTCGCCCCGGATATGAATCTGTAGCATACGGTGTATGTCCTCTAAGGTGACAATCATCTCACCTATAGGAAGATGGAAGGTACATGTGTCAACATTCCATCTCTCTACCAGGGCCATCAACATGGCATCGTGATACCTCATAGGTGGCATGAGGTATACCCAAAACAATCCTACATCTTGTAGAAGGTTGATCTCCTCCTCTAACAATTGTGTGATAAATTCTCGAAGGAAATGGAACTGTATCCCTTTGAGGTATTTTCAAGCTTTAGGAGGAATCTAAAATAGAAAAATACATAAAATAAATCCTAAATTTATCAATTAAATAACATTAGAGTTGCTCTAAGACGCTTTACGGTCAATGTGGACACTTATGCCATTTTTGGACGGGTCTTGGACACTTTAGACATTTCTGGACACTTTGCGCCAAAGTGGGAAACTTTGTGCCAAGGTGGGACACTTTGTGCCAAGGTGGGACACTTTGTGCCAAGGTGGGACACTTTGCGCTAGTAATGGACGCTTTGCACCAATCTTTTCCAAGGTCCTAAGAATACTAAAAATACGTGAAAAGGTATAGTAAATGCATGAAAATGATGAAAAAGTAGAGCATAATCCACTCACTATGTGTCGAAGCATGCCTCGTGCCACCTCATCGTGAACAATATCAAGTCTAGGGGGCATGTAGGTTTGTCAGCTTGGCACCTAGATCACTCTACACCAAGGTAATTTGCAAAAAGGTAAATAATAAATGAATAGTATAAATTGTCATTTTCATTATTATATAGTAAACCCTATTAAATAAAGCTTATTTCATTTTTAGGGCATTTCATTCAAATTAGCATATTGGGGGCTAGAGGACTTTGTTTTCAATGTTGTTTGTTGTGTTGGATTCGTAATTATGCTCCTAATCTCATCAAATTTCTATCACTATGTGGTATGGTACTTGGAAATACCCTATGATATGACTTAAGTAATTTGATGTGGTTTTGTATTCACCCTATTCCACCTTCATAAAGCAAGCAGAATCAGGGGGCATACATCTACCCTCGAATTTGATTCTCCGAAGAAGTTTGATAAGAGGATTTTTGAATGACTAATAAACCTATGTTGCAGGATGTGGTCCTTAACATTGTGGTTTTGCAAGTAACTGCAATGGGGGCTTCATTCTCCCTAATCAATCCATATGAGTATCATTTTTATAGAGTTTAATTCCTTTAGCTTGCATATGCACGTAGTATAATATGGCTGCTAAAGTGGGGGCTAAATGTAGTGTCAAAAAAAGTATACCTTTTTCACACTTAATTTGGGAATAATTAATAATAAAAAGAACCTAATGTTGCCTCGATTTAGTGTTGTAATGTGTTTTACACATTCACATTAAGTTTAGGGACCTTTTAAACTAAATGGACCTAATTGTGCCTTATTTAGGGTGTTGTAAAGTGTATATTTACACTTTCACACTAATCTAGGGCTTTATTAATTAATTGAGGATTAATTTTCCTTAATTGGCCCCTTTAATTAAAATCCAAGCCTAATTAAATGCAAATTCTAAGAGATAAAACCCAACATTCATAAATTCCATAACACAACACTTAATTTTTTAAGGTGTGTGTCCTAGGTTAGTGACCTAGGACCCATTCGCCACTTGGCGAATGGGTCCTCACTACGTCCAAGGACCCTATTTTCACATGATCTTTTATATTATTTGAAGTGTGTCCTAGTTAAGTGAGCTAGGACCCATTCACCACATGTCGAATGGGTACTCACATAGACCTAGGACCCCTCTTTGAAATATATTTTTTGCAATATTTTAATGATTTGAAATCGAAGATTTGATGTTGACTTCTGGTATTTGAATTTTAGGAATTCATCTTAAGTTATGTATAAATACAAGGTTATTTCACTATGTTTCAACTAGAACTAGAGAAGAGAGGATAATTTAAGAAAATTTTCATGAGATCAAGTAAGAAGCAAGCAAGAGTGAAGTCTTCGAGTAGCATTATAGTGTTTTTGCAGGTCTTCAAGCTTATTTTTGTCAAAGATCAAGCATTATTGAAGAAGTGATGATAGATGCCTATGGAGAATCATGCTGAATTCTAGGTTTTGGGAGAAGCACCACGAGATTCAACCAAGCCTAATGACTTGTTTCCTAAGTGATTCCATCTTCTATGATCATTCTATTTGTAGCCTAAAGTGGGGTATAATTAGATTTATGAGTTATTAAGGGGATTTGGGATATCCTAAAGTAGGTCCTTTGCATTATTCATCTTTCATTCTAGGATCCTATTATAACACACTTGAGTAGGGTTTCTTTGCATCATTAGAGATATTAATCTTAGACACACTTAAGGTTAGGATTGCACACACATTTCATGCTTTAGATTTCTATTCATCATCAAGGTTTAATTACCAAACTTTGGGTTTGACCGAGGAAAAGCCCTATCAACCAACAAACACCTAAATTTGTTTTGCATATTACTAGCAGATCCATATCCAAAAGTAGGGATTTCAAGTTACTAGAGAGAATTATAGGCCTGGAACTTCAAATTCAGATTCAAATTTTTCTAGAATAGCCTACTAGGACCCATTCGCCATAAGGAGAATGAGTCCATGTTAAGGCTTCCAAGGTAGCAGGTTTTCAAAGATCATAAGCTACAGTTTCTGGCTCAGAACCTCCCAGAAAAGTCTACCAAGACCCATTTGCCATAGGGTGAATGAGTCCCTATTAGGGTTGAAAAAACAATAGATTCTGACAAGTGCACAACATTCATTACTCTCAGTTTTTCTAGAAAATTCATTGTTTCCTTCTATTTTGTGATAGATCTCTTCATTACACTTTGTAGACCTAGGATTAGAGTTGTTTTGCTAGTTTAAATTCTTCTCCTCAAGGTGTTGTTTGGCTCACACCCTCATTCTTGCATAAAGGAGAAGTTGCAAGATTCAAACCTTGATTTTACTTACCTCTTGGATTGATAGTTACTTCATGGTTTGGATCTCATTTCTTGAATGAAATAGTGGAGAATAGGGTCATATCATAGCCCTCTTTTTCTATGTTTCACTTTTTTACAGAGACTCTTCTTTCTTCTCTTGTTATAGCTTCTTTGTAAGGATATTTGAGCTTTTCCATCTCAATTTTATGTTGCACATCCTTCAAATATTGTTTTAGCATAGAAGCTATAAAATCATCATCATCATCATTAGAGACTTCATCTTTAGAAGGTAAAACCTTATTCCCTTTATATTTCATTATCTGATGTGATTCTGGCAACAAACTAGCCAGTTCATATAACTGCTCATTTTCTACATCCACTTGGGAATATTCAAAAATTTCATAATTGTGATTTTTATCATGAGCTTGGAATATAGCATAAAATTTAGTTCTTGGATTTAATTTTTGAGGGCAATTAGTTGCATAATGAGGTCCTTTGTAGATAACTTTTTATACATATCTATGTATGATACTTTTTCCCTTATTTTTACACAAAAGGTATTGTGGGTGCCTATATCCTTTTCTTCTGAATTGTTCCTTATGGAAAGGAACAATTTTTTATTTTTATTTCTTGAAATCTTTTTCACCACCATATCGAGTATCTTTGTTGTACCCATGGTATGTTTTGTTGTACTTTCTACATTTACATCTTTTTCCACAAGACTTTCTTTTAAATTGCCCAATATTAGAAAATTATTTGAAACTATATGTGGGAGGATTACTAAAAAATTCTCTGAGATTACATGTAGAATTATATTCTTCAACATTTGCATTTAATGCTCCTAATAGACATTTTTTTTGTAATTTATAGCTAAGAAGATTCTTTATCTTAGCAAAAGTGCAGTTAGCAATAGTGATATTTTTCTTATCAATATAGTCCTCAGCCCAACGTACTAGACCACATGGTAGATAATTCAAATAACATTTCTTTGCGGAGACATCATTTTGTAATTTGGCTGCAATCAGATACTTTTCAAAAACTAGATTATGTTTGTAAAATAAACCCAAGTTTTTGAGTTTGAGTTTAAATAAAATATTTTATGCTTCTATCGCAATATTTTTCCTATCTCCATAAAAAACATCAAGAAGCAATAATTTCAATTGCCCAAAAATAGCATTACAAATGTCTTCTCTACCCATTTCTAAATCTTTGACCATATAATTATTCTCATCAATTTTAGTAGAGGGACCTTTATTTGGAATTTCATTCCACCAATGCCTTAATTTTCCTGATAATAATCAAGAAGCATATAAAACCTTGAATGCATCAGTCCATCCACCTCCTTTTACATCAAAAAGGTTTTCTAAAGTATCAATCCAAGTACAAATAGCATCATATGGATCAACAAGTTGATCTATATTTAGAATGTATCATGATAAAGCATGAGGCCTTAATTGTTCAAGACAAGTATTCTCAATGAGAGGCTCCTTTTGCTCATAATCAGGTTCTTTTATTCTAGCAAGTTATTCCCATTCTTCTACTACTTCTACATCATCAAATTCAAAAATATACACATAAATAAATTATAGAAGAAATATATGAATCCACATAATCAACATCTAAACTTACATAAGACTAAAATTTTGATTCTACATCAGATTCTTTTTGCACACAAGCATGTTCATCAACAAATATTGGCTCATCAATTTCCTTAGTAATTCTTATTTCAGCCATCCAATCCTTTTTTGTTACTACATGAGTATGTTCTTTGGTTTTGGAAGGTCCTGGTTTTTGGGTTGGAGGGATAATAGGCTCATGTTTATTAGGTTCATCATAGAACAATCCTTTTCTTCTTTGAACTATAACCTTTTTATTTCCCTATTGTGGGATTACTTTTGGTTTCTTTTCTTCTTTTGAGCTATCATGCTTAGCTTGAGCCACCTTGTATCTTCTTCACATAAGATCTAACTTTATCTATTTTCTTTGATATAGGATCTATTAATTTTTTTGTATCAGTAGCCCCATTTTCTCTTTTCTTTTCATAGTTATGTTGGTTATCGAATATTTGGTTTATATATGATTCAACCTTTTTTTGATTGTTATATAGGGCACTAATTGAAGTATTTATACTCTTTACCTAATGTGAAAGCATTGAAGTGTCATTTAGAACTGTTGATGAAATTTTCTCAATCCTTTGTATGCTAGTACTAGGAGTACTACTAAAATACAAAGTATTTTTTATATCAACTGCTAAATCATCTATATTTTATTATGCAGAAATTTACCACTAGGCTATCCAATTTCTCTAAGCTTCTAAATTTTTCTGTTAATTTCCTATCCTTGTATGCAATCTTGATTCATTTCTACCCCATAATTTACTATCTTCATTTATGATATATTAAAATATTTAGGAGTTGGCCATTTGCCAAGTATATAACTAGTGATTTCTTCTTTTTTGCCTTCAATTTCTAGATTAAATCTAGATCTACCCTCAGTATTTGCTTGTGGCAAGGATTCTCTCATCATTTTTCCACTTTCATGAATTTTCATTATCTTAATGTCTTTTCATTTTCTATCCTTCTCCTTGCATTCCTTTGGGATCAAATCCATTTTTAAACTGACTTGTCTGGCTAAAGCATCCATTAATTTTGAGTTACTTCTCACATCTAAAAAAGTGGCCATGGATGATCTAGAAAGATAAGGATTTATGGATTGTTTCCTACTATAAGGATAGTGAATAGAAGACCCTAAAGATTCCTCTAGATTGTAATCAATGTAAGGTTTATTCAGAGATTTGGGAATATGTATGGTCATGGAATAACTTCTAGGCATTTTCTTAAACGATCATTTGGGTGTTTCTTCCCTAACTTGTTGTTCCATAATTTTATTCTCAGGATCTGTGATCAAATATATCTTATATAATCTTTTTCTTTGCATTTTGGGAGTAATAGACTGTATGGAAGATGACAAAACATCCAAATCTCTAAATATGGGATGCTTTTGTTCATTGATTAATTTTTCTATGATGGGAAATCCTATATGGAATCTTGTGTGATCAATGTTCCTTCCATAATCTACAATATTTGAACTACCTTGTGGATAAGTTACCCCTACTAGAAAAGAAGGATGAAAAAACATATTGAGCAATTTGTATACACATCATCCTTCTATGGTGGAATACACAGAGTCTAGATGGAGATCAACACCTTGGATCTCGAGAAGTAAAAACAAGGCAAAAGTAATAAATTTATCTTCTAAAGAAAAATAAAAATTTGGTTGCACTTTGATATGTCCATCACCCTTAGAGGCATCAAGTATTCCTCTAAATTGAGCTATAACAACCTGGTCCCAGATACGACATTTGGTATTTGGACTCCTATGTCAGTTGAAGTGACGGTAGACAATAAAATCAACATATGGGAAATGCACATGGAAATAATATTTAGCCTTCCATCTTTCTACATCTTTTTGAGTAATAAATGGGAGATAGACAAGTCTAATTCCTACACCTTGGACATGGAGGTTGACTTCAAATTGACACATAGAATTTAATGTTCTAGCTTTAATACCCTTTTCTGGATATACGACTTGGTATATGTTCATTACAATCTTCGGCTCAGATATAGAAAGCTTTTTGACCATGAAAAAACCCCGATCAATCTAGAGGAGGTTGATCCATAGTCTAAGTGGACCACTGAGGCTACAGATGCAATCTTTAGTGATGAGGACCTTGATTGGGTGGACCAGGCAGAGAGAGAGGCCGAGGTTGTAGCCATGGCTGAGGAGGAGGCTAGAGCACGAGGAGGCATAGATGTTGTTGGTGAGAGTGGCATGGAGAGTCAGACACACGCAGAGACTATGGTTGCAGCTGCAACATCATCCAGGCCCTTTAGACACCTTCGTAGGAAGGATGTTGGCTCCACTATGCCATAGGGCATAGAGTCATAGAACATTTTGATTTGATGTCATATTTCATATTTCATATTTGTATGGAACATTTGATGTCATGGATTTCATATTCCATGAGTTTTGTATACATTTGACTAATTTTATATATCTAAGTATGTTATTTCCTTCAGCAACGCAACTACAATTTGTGTACTTTATACTTATGTAATCGTTGTATACTTGTGCATGTGATCAAATTTGATTTTATTTGTGTTGTTTTCAATAAAGGGTGCTTGAAACAAGTTTTAAATCCTTAAAAATCTCTAAATTTCTAGGGTTTTTCAACTTTTTTTCATTTTGCCGCGTTTGCGCCACGTCCGCGTCCGGAGTCGCCGAGTCCCGCGCAAAGTCGCCCTCGCCGAGTCTGAGCCACGTCTGTGTCTCGTTACTATGATTTGAACTACCTTGTGGATAAGTTACCCCTACTAGAAAAGAAGGATGAAAAAACATATTGAGCAATTTGTATACACATCATCCTTCTATGGTGGAATACACAGAGTCTAGATGGAGATCAACACCTTGGATCTTGAGAAGTAAAAACAAGGCAAAAGTAATAAATTTATCTTCTAAAGAAAAATAAAAATTTGGTTGCACTTTGATATGTCCATCACCCTTAGAGGCATCAAGTATTCCTCTAAATTGAGCTATAACAACCTGGTCCCAGATACGACATTTGGTATTTGGACTCCTATGTCAGTTGAAGTGACGGTAGACAATAAAATCAACATATGGGAAATCCACATGGAAATAATATTTAGCCTTCCATCTTTCTACATCTTTTTGAGTAATAAATGGGAGATAGACAAGTCTAATTCCTACACCTTGGAAATGGAGGTTGACCTCAAATTGACACATAGAATTTAATGTTCTAGCTTTAATACCCTTGTCTGGATATAAATCAAAAATTGAAATATTTGGAAATTTAAAGTTTCCCTTTTTGTCGACATGATCTTCTTTGTCCTCAATTATATTATGAATAGGAACAATAAAAGAACTACTTGCTTTCATCAATCTCTGACTAGCCATAGATACAGGTTTAGGTCTTACTTGAAATTTAGGTAGGATTTTTATTATTACTTTTATCGACTTACTATTGCCCTATGTGCTTGTCCTTTAGCTTCAGCTGGGACTTACTGTCATGGATCCACAACTACCTTCAACTACTTACACTCAATCATTTAGATCCAATAATTTTTCAATGGATAATAGATATGAAGAATACCAATAATGAGGACAATTATAATCACGGATTTCATAATGACACAATCACTATTACTTAAGCAATTCAAACATATTAATGGCTCTAATACCAATTTTCAGAAAACCTAATATACCAATTTAATTATTTTCTAAAATGTATTACATATCATAATCATATACAGATTTCTAATTATCTAGATCATGAAAAGTGCAAGATAAGAGCATACATCTGATATGTAAGACCTTATGGACTCTATACCTAATTCATACCAAGACTACAAACTCCAATTCCAAACTTGATGCCTAAGGCGACCCTCTTTCCCTATATTTATAAGGAGTGTGGGTAATGCAACCTTGGGATATTACAATAATTATTTGGAATCCAACCATTCAACTATGACACATGTCCTATTAAACCAACCGCATTAAGGAGTAGACAGCTCTTAGGAAGGTTGTTGAGAACTAACTTAGTGAAAGACAACAAAGTCACTTTTAGGACACCCGTAAGCGAGAAGGGCCCACTTAACACCCGTAAGTGGCAACAGGGATCTTGCTTTTTATGATAGGGTTGCATCCTATTTTTTAGACATTACAATTAGGATTAAGTTTTAATTCATGTTATGGCTCATAACGTTTTCATAAAGCTTGGGGTTAGGGTTAGGGTTAGGGTAAAGGTTATGCATCCATGTATTTATTAGATATTGAAAATAATGTGTTATGAATATTGGTTATCTTGGAATGATTATTTGGCATATGTATATTTTTAGAATGTGCATTATGAAATTTATTCCATGTATTTTGAATTTTTGGATCTATAGTTTCATGGGTATATGGTGTTTGTTACTAAAGGAATGAACTAAGAAAGATAAAATATTAATATTATTTCCACCACATCTATGAATAATGGATGGTGCTTCTCACCTTGAGTGATTGATGGGGAAGAAAGGGACATTCTCATGGTGGCTTCAACACTTCCCCAATTAGCAACAAGAGTGTAGGATCTTGGAGGATTAGCACATAGAGTTGAGCTTGGATTTCTTCAAAAACTATTTATTGTGTACATTATTTTAGACCACTTGTATATGTGTGGTTGGTCCCATGATCTATTATATGCTTATCATGGATGAGAATTGTAGTTTTGAACCTTGTATATCTAGTTATGAAATGATGTTATCTTCATTGTTGAGTACTAGACATGTACTTGTGATATTTTCATATTATTACAAAGTACTTATGATATGCTTCCTTATTTTACTACTTGAGTAGGAGTTATATGTATGTGTGGATTCTTATTGGATATCACTTGCATTCCTTGCATATCATTGTGATATTATATAATGGAAGTTAATGGAATTTGTTATAACCTTATCTTGTACTATTTTATTTTCATTAAGATATTAAGATTATAATTGTTGAGGTTGTTACATGAAATAAGATGTACCTATAAGAGAGAAGGAAGAAACCATCACCCAAAATAGTGGACAAGAATATGAAGTCATCTCCCACTAACTAAGACTCATAGTGAGTTAACTTCCTCAAGACTAGCAAGAGGTGGCAAGCTAACTCCATGAGACTCACCAAATAACTAGCAAGTTATCTCTCTCTAACTAGGAAACCTAAGTAGACTTAACATCATGATAAATTATTCATGTGAATGAAAATGAGATAACATCTACACTAACATATTCATTGTGCTCATCATATATTTGTGTATTGAATATGTGCATGGAATATGGTGATTCAATTGCACTGAAGTGAAAAATATTTACATTATCATTACTGAATTTGACTCCATTTTTTGACAAACGTTCATCGGTCTTTCGACAAACATTTGTCGAACAACCGACAAACTAACGAAATAATTTTTGTCACCAATTTTTTGTCAAAATTCAGATGAAGAATTAAACATCGAAATAACGGCCCAGATTCATCAGTCGTCGGCATCATAAAATGGTGTTGTTGTTCATCGAAATATCGACGACAACTTTGTGTATCCACTGGCGAATTATAACCAAAACGCAATTGCAATGCCTCTTCCAAAGCATCGAAAGAACACTAGAAGTCCGTCGCCATTTCGATGAAATGGGAAAGTAGTTATGACAAAACCTTCGTTGCACCTATAGCAACTTCGTCGGACCTTTTCGATGATTCATCAGTTGCCTTAGTCGAAATTGTAACGAAATAATGCAAATTTTTTAAAAAAAATATTCGTTGAAATGCACCATTGCAGAGACTCTTGGCGATGACCACCAAAGCCAACCCATCGATGAGAGATCAATCATCGACACAGGATAGAAAACTCACTTCAATAGTCCATTTCTTGTTGATGACTTCCATTGGCAAGACAAATCTAATGTCAAACTGATCTGACCTCTGCAAAAAATTTAAATAGACCTACACCATGTCATTGTGGAGACTCTTGGTGATGACCACCGAAGCCAACCCATCGGTGAGAGATCAATCATCAGCACAGGATAGAAAACTCACTCTGATAGTCCATGTCTTGTTGATGACTTATGTTGGCAAGAAAGATCCAATGTCACACCGATCTAACCTCTGTAGGAGTTTTAAATAGACCTACACCATGTCATCATGGAAACTCTTTGTGATGACCACCGAAGCCAACCCATCGGTGAGAGATCAATCATCGGCATAGGATAGAAAACTCACTTCGATATTCCATGTCTTGCCGATGACTTCTATCGGCAAGATAGATCCAATGTCACACTGATCTGACCTCTTCAGGAGTTTTAAATGGACCTACACCATGTCATCATGGAGACTCTTGGCGATGACCACTGAAGCCAACCCATCAGTGAGAGATCAATCATCGACATAGGATAGAAAAATCACTCTGATAGTCCATGTCTTGCTGATGACTTCCGTCGGCAAGACAAATCTAATGTCACACTGATCTGACCTCTTCAGGAGTTTTAAATAGACCTACACCATGTCATCATAGAGACTCTTGGTGATGACCAATGAAGCCAACCCATTGGTGAGAGATCAATCATCAGCATAGGATAGAAAAAACACTTTGATAGTCCATGTCTTGCCAATGACTTCCGTCGGCAAGACAGATCCAATGTCACACCGATCTGACCTCTTCAGGAGTTTTGAACACTGCGGGTTATCAACAAGACATTCTGAGGGTCTCGCCGATTAAACAAGTGTCTAAGAGCAAGTAAACAGATGGAACCTATTAATTTTCTTATTTTGGGGTTCTTTAAATCATATAATAGATACCATCTTCTTGTGTATAATGTACTTATATTCATATTTGAATTCGAGACCAATTGTCATTGCACATTCCATTTTACTTGCGAGTATTCTATAAGCAATATATTGATAATTCCAAATGATTTATGGTGTTGTAGAACTCTACCTATCATCACAGTTTTGTTGTTCCCCCCTAGAGAATCCTGAAAGACAAGTTTACAATACCAAGTCAAATAATATGGAAAGACTTACTTCCATACAAATTAAATGATTATTCTCACAATGGCAATTGTCTAATCAAAACAAAAATTCCATGAAAGGTTATCCATGCTTCATAAGAGATGACTGATCATACATATAGACTGCAAGATGCATAGAAAAAGCATTACACTTGAGAACAACGAGGGGCTAACAAGGGAAGGATTTAAGAAACTGGATTGAAGAGAAAATGTGTAGGAAAATGTTTGATGTCAAAAGAACAGAGCTTGTAGAACATATTCTTGACCTAATCAAGCTCTTGAACAACTTAAACAAAATTAAAATACTAACACATACATGAGACATGTAATGAACTTCCAATATCGCTATCTTTTTCATTAATGTAGAGGTAGGTAAAGGAGAAATAATTATAATTGTAACACTATTCATAGTCTAGTAAATTTGTGTTCAATGGACCTCGCTTTATCATTATACTCGCCCATCTAATACCATATTTTAATCCAGGGTTCAACTATCTCAGATCTAAAGAAGCACCTTCAATTAACCATTTAAAGTACTATAAAATAAGGTAATACTTTTACTTGAGAAAGATTGGGTACACTTGTAGGATTAAAGTTCTTGCAATCATCAGGATTTATTGGCACATAGACACAACCTGCAACATATGAAGTAATGGATGACTACAAGTTAGTGAAATGGTCCTTAATATGTGACTGGTTTATAAATTGATTGGTAGAAAATAAGGTTACAAAAAAATCTACATGAAAAATTATGAGGACAATCTACTGTAATCATCAAAATAGATGAAAAGTGCAAAGGAAAGAGCTGAGCTACATCTCTAGAGCCTAAAAAAACACATGCAAGAAACATAAAAAAAAGAACAAACCAATTTTTGGATGAATACAAAATGGTGCCTTCAGCAAGTGATTCATATGCTTTCACACCTGACACAGGACATTAAGAAGATTTTAGTCTTCCTCTGTGAAATTAACTACTTACAGAATAAACCCAAAAACCAATATTATATACCTCCATGTCTAGTCGAGGGTAGGTATAAGAGAAAACAATTTCCTCAATGCAATGCCAAAAAATATCAATGTGTGTGTAGGTTTGTATTACTCAAAATATCATTTCACTTCCTAAGGAAAAATACCAAAGTGATGTTTTAAATTTCAATCTTCACATAGGCTCCCTTATTGCTACACATGCATATACAAGCATTATTCGAGCTCTAAACTATTCATATATTAAGGATTTAACTAGCTATAAGATGGAAATTTGTTGTTTAGACATAATCCATCATCTTTTACATATCTTTATTCACTCCTAGAGCTTCAGATAAATTTGTGTAAATGAGACATAAATGTGAATCTTTTATGACAAGAAAATTCTTAAAAGGAGGGGGGAGAGAGCAAAGGGTAGGGGGCAAGAGAATGCTTGAATGTATAGAAAAGTATAACATTTTGATCATTATAACAATGAAACGAATCTTAAGTTTGAAGCATTAATATCATTTAGAACATTTATGATCAAGAATGAATGTAAGTAGAGAAATTTTTGCATACCTACAGATGGTACAAAATTTCATGGTTAAGTGGAAGCCTCCCATCAACAAGATTCAAATATCCATGTATCTATCTCAATTGAGCCTCTAAACCCTTCAGAGCTGTCAATTTTTCCACTAACCTGTTATGCACAAAAGTCAAATTTTAGAGTTATGTCACCACTAGAAACAGAGCTTTGAAACCAAATCCACACACAACACAATGTGGTATTCATACAAAGCCATACAAACAAACCAAACTCAGAACATTGGAATGGAAACAACTTCAAATTATGATGCAGAGCATGGATTCAAGGTATAAAGAATCATTGTTCTGCCACCTTAGTGAAAAGTTAGCACTTTCTTTCATCTTTGCATATTGGTTTGATGCTTCAAATGATGTATTTCTTATATTGAAAAGTGCATCACCTTATTGAGCTTCTCTTTATTTTGAGAATAGTTTAATATTCTCTACTTAACAGGGCCAACCACGTGATGGTGGAAGTTCATTTGGCCCCTCCCCCCCCCCCCTCACATCACTCTCAATTCCCCATACCTGATCATATAACATTAATCATTCATTCATCCATAATAACATATAACATTCATTCATTCATCCATTAATAACATATAAAATTCATTCATTAACATATAACATTCATTCATTAACATATTCACATTCATTCATTAACATATAACATTCATTCTTTCAGTTTTTACATATTATCAAAAATATGGTTGTCATGATATGATTACAATCACTTTTTTTTTGTTTCTTTTTTAAAGCTAAAAAAATTTGAAGTGGAGTATCGTTTTCTAAATCATCTGTCCCCCCTTTAGTTGTTCTACCCTCTTCTTGTGATCTTAATGTATGCCTAGTTGTGTGATGATGATGTGGACGCCATTGCAAAGGGAGGTCTACTGCAATAACAAAGAAATGTTAAATTGATATGTTTTATTAATGTTGTTACAAGTATTTCATTAATTAAAAGAACCTTAGAGTGGTTCTCTTTACCTGATGGGTCCACATCATGTTCCTGAACTTATAGACTCATGCTCAACATGTTGAACACCCTCTAAATCTTGATCTGCAGTTGAAACATGAAAGGTTACATTAATTAATACACCAATTGAAATTAAATATGTTTAAAAGAACATTAGAGTGGTCCTCTTTACCTAATTGGGCCACATCATGTTCTTGATCTACTCTAGCCCAATCATGCTCAACATGTTGATCATGCTCTACATGCTCTAAAGTTGAAACACGAAAGGTTACATTAATTAATACACCAATTGCAATTAAATATGTTTAAAACAACATTAGAGTGGTCCTCTTTACCTGATGGGGCCACATCATGTTCCTGATCTTCTCTAGCCCGATCATGCTCACATGTTGATCACGCTCTACATGCTCTAAAGTTGAAACATGAAAGGTTACATTAATTAATACACCAATTACAATTAAAGATGTTTAATTGTATTAATCCATAATGCATTTTCTATAGCACATGAATACATCTAGTGTCAGGATGCACACCATGACCTTCATCTGCAAGTTGTGCTCCACCCTCACTAGGTTGCATTCCAATGTCATGTGCAGTATTATCATTTCTTGTATGTTTAAAAAAAATAGGCATGTAATTACTTTATGGTGGAAATTAATATTGAATAGATTGCACAAGTATTCAATTTTAAATAAACTTTATTGAGTTTATTTACCTGTGTGTCAGATGCAATAGAGATTGTGTTTGCCCAATCAATACTCTTAGGCATTCAGCCATGACTCCATAGCCTTGCTGGAAGGAAATCTCCAGGTCCTCTTCTGTGGGAACTCTATTGAATTCAGAGGCCTACATTTTCACATAAGATCATGAATTTTGATTCTATGGTGTGATAAAACCAAAATTGTTTGCAATTTATTATTTGGATGCAATATTTCATTTATTGATACTTACAATTCATGCAGCTAATTTCATATAACCACCAGAGCCAAGTTTGTGTTGCCAGTGTTTTTCTAGTCTTTCCTTTGTTTTCTTCGATGTGTCGGGCAACCTATGAAAATTTTGAAATACGTTAGATTATGTAAAAAGAAAGAGTAACCAGTATATAATTACATTGTTGATATTATCACATACCTTCCTTGGCCCAGTGGTGTCTTTCCTTTTTTTATTTTCATCCTTCTCCTTTCCATCCAACAGGTTAGGTCCTTCCACTCCCTCTCTGGAATCATGGGGGGATGCTCTTACTTTTTGTTCTTCTCTAAATGTGACCTATATTGGTCCCTCACATACTTTAGATAAGTACCAGCTTTCTTAAGGACCTTGGTTCGGTTGAATGTTTTATCACCGAATAGCACAACTAAACGGTTAATTAGCTCATATTTTAAATCTTCATTTTGGGTGTTCCACCGTGTACGTATGATGGGCCCGAAGAGCTCCAATGTAATATCACTTATATGTTTATAAAAAACATCATTTCTTGCAAAATGATCATGGGATCAATAATCTAAAAAGAGTGATCAATAAGTAAATTTCAATTGGATTAGATATAATAATAATTAAAACATTTTAAAGTCCCTGGGACCTTCTCTATCTTTATGGGAATGAAATCCTCGGTCACCACAAATGTGACCAAAAATGTTCCTGTACTAGTAATACAGGAAGATCCAGGAAATGTTGCTAAAACATCACCAGTACTAGTGGCCACTGCATCCCCAAGTACATGTCCTGACGCATGTTCTGGCATGTGTTTGTTGCCAGAGGGTGCAGTAACGGATGTCTACATGGTATGTGTTGTTGAAATTTTAGATGACAATATAAGCATGGATGATGGGGTCATATGATATGATGTATGCGCAGGAAGATCAGGATGGACACTTGTACCAACCCCTACTCCTCGAGCAGCACTTGCAGTACCCTGATCATGGCCAAGAGCATCATGAGGATGCAAAAAATCTTGTAAAAACAACACATATTTTAGTTCGTGACATAAAAGAGTACAAAATATAAAACCATGAATGAACTTATGTTATAATTAAAGACCTCATGACAGCTTACTTGTAAGTTTTGTGCTCTCTCAGTCAATATTTTAACCCTCTCTCTTATCTCATATGTTTGAGGCACTATGAATAACAACTTAAGGATTTCTTCATTGCATTTTTTGCGGGTCTTCCTTATCATATCGAGAGGGTTTGTTGAATAAGCAATGTCATCATCACATAATATTGACTACACCTCCCTATGGATGCTCTCGTCTATTGCTGGTGCCTTTCCCTGCTCATTCAACTGCAACAAGAATATTAAAATCATTATCAAAATTAACCCAATAAACTTATGAAAAAAACATAATAATAAAACATTTTGCTCATATCTAATTTGTACAATTACAATGAGGTAAACCTGTCAAGTAGAAGCACCTGAAGATGCATCGTGATTTGTGCTATGGGCCGAAGACTTCCCTATATGATCAATGTCCTGCTGTGACAAAAATTAAATATAAAAAAATATTACCAAAATGAAACTAATAGACTTACAAAAAGAACATAAGAATAAAATGGTATATTGGAGTCATTAATTGGAGGTTGGGTAAAATGGTACATAGTACGTACCACCCCCATAGTAACTGTGTTTGTAACTAAGCAATTCAATTTGTAATCAATTAGCAACTCTTCCCCTGCAGTTATTGATTTTATCGCACATACGAATACACGGTTTTCCTCACGTGCCTCGAATACCCAAGTCGTGTATTGTTTATAAACCTAGCAATATTCCTTGATACTTTTGGCCTTTTGTTAATGTACATAGCCACTCCTTTATTTTAATCCTTATCTTTTAGTTGAATATAATTTGCTGGCAGTGCATACCTATGCATACTTCGTGTATATCGAACCAGTTACATCCAATCTTTGTAACTATAACACGGTCTGACATACTCCATCAATTCAATAACTTTGTCGTAACAGACCTTGCTGCCATCCATGCAAAATAGGCCCAAACCATGTAATGACGATGGTGCTATGCGATATATCCTCGCATTGACACAAAAATCAGTGTTTATTGGAGGAAGTTCCTTGGGTACCCATTGTTTTTGTAGATGTTTGTACCTCAAGGGAACCTTGACGTTGCCTATGCTCTCATCATCATAAGAACATGACCCCCCTTTAGCAAGAAAAAATTCCATGCGTTTATGGAATTTTCTTCTAATCTTTAGACCTCTAGTTGATCTCCCTCTTTTAGACCTACTACATGTCTCGCTTTCCTCTTCTCTTCCTGAATTTCCCTCGCTCGAGGAAGACAAATCTGACAAATACCTATTTGGTGGTACCTGCACTCATAAGGATGTTGGATGAAGTTGCTGTAGTGATGTAGTCCCAGGTGACATTATGATTAATCTATCGTTTCATTGCTAGAATTTCACAGGTTATAAGGTAATCAAGTCTTGATAGATTGCAAGTTATTGTTACTACCGTCCAAATGTGTTCATCACAAATCAAATCTACTTACTGTTTTAACTCCCAAAATTTGTAACAAGTGTTAAGTAGCGGCTATGGTCCACGGAGTTACACAACCGGCTTCAAATGTATTCTCTGGTTAGCCAATCAAAGGACTTTTGCTCTTCATTCAAGTAAATAAACTTGAAGGGAAACACCACCAAGTGGTTTATTGGACACCTACATGACTAAAAATAGCAACAAATTTACATTTAATTTCCATATGTCTAAGTGGTTAATGAGGAGGGGGTGTGTACTACGCCTGGTTAAGTCATCATAAGTTTATGCTTTGGCAATAAAAAAAATTTTAAGTCATCTTAAATCTTCCTATGTCTAATTGCTAGGAGACTTTTGGTATGTTTTAAGGTAAGATGAGTGGTTGCATCAATGTTCTAGTTCTCGATGACAAGGTTTCAACATCTTCAAATAGTGAAAGTTAGTGCTCATAGTCATTTGAAACAACAACATTTTGATTATGTCTGATGGTAGGATTTGATAACTTAAAATATCTCTACTTCAAAACAAAAATATCTCTAACAACTCTAAGAGCTATAATGGGATGGCCACCATCCTAGGAAAGATTCTTCATTCTCACTTTTAGGTGTTAAAATTTCACAATACCTTGATTGATGAAAGAGCCCAAAGAGCCTTTCTCCATGGTATCCAAGTACACATACCAGTGGTCTTCTCTTATACGGTTGGACATGATTTAAAGAACTTAGCTAGGAATTATTCATTTAACCTAAGGTTTTCTCATAATGCCATCATTGGAAAAGTATGATCAAATTCTTCTATTATGAAGAATTGGTCTATGTGCCTCTAGTAATCACTATAAATTCTTGTAAGGATAAAATGACTAATTGTATTAGGTAGGAGAGAATCAACTTTGAACCTTCCAAAGTTATATTCCTCTATTCATAATTTTAGGGTTTTATGCATGGAGGAGGTTATCACTACCAAAGAAGGAGGATACTTTTCCTTGCATATGTTTTGTGGTGGAGTATTAAGAAGAGATTGTATGCCTCTATTTTCATTCATTATATCTAGCTTAGCCTAGCATATACTTGGGCTAAGTCTACAATTGCTTCAGACTCATGCGATGAAGGCTATGTGTGATGAAATCCTAGACCTCAACCAAGATGTGGGTAGATTATGGGAGTTTTGCCAAGACCTGAGATTGGTCGATAAAAATGTGAAAGACTAAGCTATTTTATTTTTTTTGTCTTATCTTATACCATTTTACGAGAATGGGGGTGCCAATGTATGAGAAGATCTTTGGAAACCAGGCATGAAAATTGCAGGCTAAAGAGAATGGGGGTGCCAAACTTACAGTACTCATTGTCCCTTGGTCGTCAATTTTCCCCCAGTTCCCTCAACCTCGTCCTCGACACTAGTATTGACCTAGTTTTCACTCCTCCAAACTCTTCCTCAGCGTTGATATTGACCTTGTTTTCACTCCTCCAAACTCTTCGCCAGTGCTAGTATTCACCTTGTTTTAACTCCAAACTCTTCCTCGGCACTGCCATTGACCTTGTTTTCACTACTCCAAAATCTTCCTTGGCACTGGTATTGACCTTTCACTTCTCCAATTTGATGAGGTACAACTTGGTTTCGTTAGGTTTTAAAGTATGTTAATTAAACTAAAAATTATGGCACCATTTAGATAGGTTTTAATATTCTACAATATAGTTAAGTATATATTAGCTATATTTTACATAATAAGTAATATAATTATTCAACTTATTATAATTATATATTATATTCTTTAACAAAATTATTAAATACGTTTAAAATTATTATAATTAATAATTAATAATAAGTATATTTTTATATAATACAAAATATAATTAATATAATATATATTTAATATAATAGTAATATATATTAATATAATATTAAACTGTAGGCTTGGGTACGTTTGGTTGTCCAACGTCAGGGATTGTGTTATGCTCAAGGAGTAGCATGCCATTTGATTAAAGATATGATAATAATTCTCCTTTAAGACACTCTTGATGTACCCATTGCACACTTAAGGAGACAAAAGATAAATATAGGGAAGAAAATATAGAGAGGGAGATAATGAAAAACATGCAAATAGAAAGGGAGACAAGGAGATAGAGAGAGGTAGAGAGATAAAGAGATAAGGATGAATAGATAGAGATATAGGGAGGGTGATTGATATATCTCTCCTTGTCACTCTCTATCTCTATATCTCCCACTATCTATGTCACTCCCTCTTCCCCCCTCTATCTATTGAGCTATCTCTCCCTCTCCCCCCTTTCTCTCTCATTCACTCAATTTCTCCCTCCATCTCTCCTACTCTATATCTCTATCTCTATTTCTCTTTTTATCTCCCTCTCACTTCTCTCTATCTCTTTCTATCCATATCTTTCTCTACCTCTATCACGATCTCTCTATCTTTTTCACCATCCCCCTCCTTCTTTCTATATCACCCCCTTTCTATGTCTCTCCCTCTCCCTCTATATATATTGAGCTATCTCTCCCTCTCTCCCCTATCCTCTTCTCTCTCTCCCTTTCTACATATCGGTCTCCCTCTCCCCCTCTTCTTTCTCTCCCTTTTCTACCTATCTATCTCCCTCTCTTCTCTCTTTTCCTCTTCAACCTATCTCTCCCTCTCTCCCCCTCTTCTCTATCTCTCCCCCTCTAGGTCGAGTCAAACTTTGAACGTAATCTAGGAAAATCCGGAGGGACCGGAAAATCTCGAACCTGGGCAAAAACCTAGATTTGGCCCAAAAGTTAAGTTTTCATTATGCAACTTCGGGAAAATACTTAGGCAAGCAACATAAACATTTTAAGCACATGCCAAGGCAATGTAAAACCGCAAAATCGAAGGGGGAAAAACACAAAGAGTGAAAACAAAAGAGGGTCCCTGCTTTCAGTGGGGCGTGTGTGCAAAACTGCACAACAAGTAACACTTATCTTTCTAATGTCAAGCCTTCTTATAAAAATAGTGTTTTATTAAACTATAAGTAGATTATTGTCACCACTCTTCATTCAACATGAAATGCCAAATGTAGCAATTTTTTTGTTTCTTTTTGTCAGAGTCTCATTAACCAAGCTATTTCTTTGGGTTGAATAAAGTTGTGTTATGACCCTTAGTCTCTTTTTAAAATAATTAGACAATATTAGCAAGATTAGGAAGGGGAGAAAGCTAAGCTCCTTCAAAATAGAAGGGGTAGTTGTGGGTTTGTTGGTTTTCTTTGTATACTATATACTTAGTTCCTCTAGGATAAATAAGTCACTTTAGATCATTTTCTTAGTTGTGTATCCTAACTAATATAGAGTAATCTTTTTCATTTTAATTGACTACTACATAATAGTTTATGTGTTGAAAGAATTGTTTCCATTCTTTGTAGTTTTTACATTGGAATACAAATCATATTTAATTTCATGCCAATATACTTCGTTCATAAAGATATTTGTTTCAAATAAGTGCTTCATAACCCATCTAATCAAATCATAACCTATCAAAAATTCAATAGGAATTTTCTAAAAAAAAGAACACTTGACCCAATCATAAGTATATGGCCTTCGCAGAAAGGAGTGATCCACCTTAGCAATAACAACTACCTGATTTAGACCTAGTAGGTTCAACTCAACCAACCTATCAACCTGCCTTTAAGAGGCTTCCAACAATTTTAGAATGACCAATTTAAAAAATCCAAACAACTCTCAAAACCTAACAAAGAATAGAAGTCAGATTTCACACTTTGACTCCTTGAATCCTTGTAATAGTGCAAACCTAGTTTTTGTCCAATAACTCAAAACTTTCCCAAAACATCAGAGAAACCATTGATGGTTTTAGAAACCCATTTTGGAGTTATTAAACACACTTCAAGGGCAAGTACAAGTGATTTTGCACTCGTTGATTCCCTAAAGAAAACCTTATCTTAAGTATAATCCATCATAGTCACATATGATCACATCATTCTTGACCATTTGATATCATGAAAAACCTCCAAAATATAGTGTTCAAATAACCCATATAGGCAATAATTTGTGTAGGTCTCTCCTATTCATAAATCATTATATTCTCATTTTTAGCATATCGGCGAAAGAAAAAAAATGTCACACCAATCGGATTACATAAGAAGATACACATCGGGATGACAAGGTCCATGGTCTCACCGATAAAGAGATTCATTGGCAAGACAAGTTCCATCGGGGTCAAATGAAAAGGTCATACTGAGCATATAGTTCTCACCGATGAAGTTCCATCGGCAAGAAACATCTCTTGTCTCACCGATCAAAGCACAAGGAGTTGTATCGGAAGGAGTCTTGGCGACATGAGATCGAAGGAATAATCATCTGGGAGACTTATAACGTCGGGTAAATTACTAAATGTCTTAGCGATACACCATGTCTTTCTGATGAAGACACAAACAAATCAAGATAGTCATCGGTGTGACTCTTGGCGGCATTTATATGAATCAGATGGATAGATTATGTGATATCGACATAATGTCTCCCTGACCAAAAGAATGTTTAATGAATGTTAGTCAAGCCTGAATAAAATGATCGCCCAAATTTTGAATTATCTTTCCGATAGAACATTTGATGTGACAGTGGGTAAATTCGAAGATCACCTACGCTCGTGTTCAAAGCTAGGATTACTAAAGAAGACATATTGAGGAGATTGGCTTATGGTCTCATTAATGAAGGGAATCTATCGGCAAGACAAGTCATCTCAGCATGAAAAATATATGTTCGCCCTAATGTTTAAGTCTCACCGATGAAGTTTCATCGGCGAGACCACCATTTCTTTCACCAATGGGAGCATTGGGAATATATCGGCGAGACATGTTTCATCGGTGTAAATCCTAAATGTTCATCTGACCCGCTAAGTTACACCGACAGGAGGATATCGGTAGGAGTTCTAGTGACATATTCAAGACCAAAAGAAAAGTTATCAGCAAGACTTATAACATCGGAGGAACCACTGAATGTGTTAGAAATACTAAAAGTCAGGCTGATGAAGAAACAAATAACCCAAAATGATTGTCGGGGTGACTCTTCGCGATGTATATGGGAAAAATGTTAACATTGGTCAAATGTGTAGAGGGTTACCCTAATCAGCAAATTATTTAGTGAACGTTGGTTGGGGCCTAATGTATAGATTGCCCAAAGTTTGAAGGTGTCTTGCTGACCAATTCATTTGATGTGACAGTAAGGAATTCAAAAATCTGCTACATTCATGTCTGGAGTTAAAACATTAATGGTGCCACGGAGTACAGGTAATTTCATAAATTGAAAGGAAATAGTTGCAAAATGAACATTATTGTGAATTGGTAGCAAAGGAAATGAGGAGACAAACAAAGGGCCAGAGAATTGTTTCAGTTGAAAGACCTCAATCAAAACTAGTAAGTCCTCTGCATCTTAACTTTTTCATTTCTGCAATTTTAAGCGAGTAATATGGAAGCCACCAGCTTGGGGAAGTTGAAAGGTAGAAAACAAAGTGACAGAGGTCACCCTAAGAGTAAGAAACAGAAAGTTGAGTCTGGAATTGAGCCGGAGGGTGCTAAATGAAATTTGAATCAGGATTTAATTGACCAATTTCCTGGCTCTGGGTCTAGAGGTAGGCGCTCCACGCAACTGAGGGCGGAAGTGGATAAATTGGACGACAAGTGCAAGCACATAGGAGATATTTAGACCCCAATAAGAGGCTATGAATTGTTTAGATTCCACTTTCAATGAAGAGATCGTTTTGAGCCAGTTTGTAATCCATGGCATCTAAAATTGGGAAAAATGGTTTTCCCTAATGTGTTTGTCAATATAGAGTTGGTAAAATTGTTGGCCACCCACTATGACTCAAAATTTAAGGCCATATGCGGACCATCTAGGAAATCGTTCATATACATATCAAAGGCTTCAATATGTGAGTTTTTTAAGTTGGAAGGGTAGTGTAATGAGAAAATTGTGAATGAAGAGTTGGAAAAGGATTTTTGGAGAATGGACACCACTTACAAGGGTTGGAGGTTGCCCTTACATAGAATTAAACAAGATGGTAAAACTGTCCCACTTGACAATGGTGATGGGCCTCCATTCCATGTGGACTTATTCAAGCCCTATATGAGATATACCTATTTCTCAGTAGGACAAGTGTTGGGTATGGAAGTTCTTGAGTATATGTCTATTGTTCCCATGGTAATTGCAGCTAACATTCAATGTCATAATTCTAGGTTATTCGACTATGCTTCATTTGTCTCTAAGGGACTTGACTTAGCATTGGTGGCAATCAAGAATAAATCCCCTGTTTTGCACCTTAGGCATTATTCTCTTTTAATGCATCTAGTATTGTACTTCAGTAAAGAGTTAGGGATTTGGCCAGAAAATTTGAAGGTTTCATAGCTTGATAAAGAGGGAAAATTGTTACCCATTCAATTGTGGACTGCCATTTGGCAGAGTAGTTTTGCTAATTCCATTTTCCTATATTTTGAAGAATATTTTGTAAAGCCATTATATGAATTCTACAGTCATCCCTGTGTGCACTCATTGTCTGATGAAATAAAACACTTCCTCAGACCTAAGGACTTTAATGGACCAATTGATCACAATTGGGGAGACTGGTATTGCTTGGAAGATGCTACTATGGTAAGGGTATTTGGTTTTGAGGATTCTCCATTCATTTTTCCTAAAACAGTCTTAGATAGGATTGCATATTTGGAAATTGTAAGACAAATGGATTTTTCTAGTTTCATGAATTTTGGTTCATTCAGAAAACAGGCATTTATGCCTAGTACTCTGTGCTTTGGTGATTTTACTGTGCTTGCAAAGGAAGGATATGATTTGATCCTTGAAAAATTAATGTAGTATAATATGAATAAGGGTCCACCAAGAGAAGGTTTTGATCCAAAGGGATATATCAATTCTACTTAAAAAAGGATAAACTTTGGACGATATGATCATGTGCCTTATCAGTTTGATGACATGATTAGAAATTTGGAGGCAGAGGAAGCAGAGAGAGTGGTGGACAAATACAACCAAGGGTTGCCAAATATAGGGTTCCCTTTTTCTAGAGATGAGGAAACTGGAGAAGATATGCCACGAGACCTACCCAGTAGGATTTCCAGATTAAAAACTCAAGATTACAACTGCCCTCCTAGAGAACTAAGTGTTGAAGAGAGCCAAGATACAGACACTAGACAAATGGCATATAGGTCATTTGTAGTAGACAATGAATTTGTGAATTCTTTAGAATTCAGATCTTTCTTGTATAAGCAAAAGGGCAAGGAGATAAGGGAGACAGATGATAATATTACACCAAGCAATGAGGAGCAGCTACTAAATAATTTGAAATTAACTGCGGATAGAGAAATGGCTAATATGACCCCTGACAGAGGAAGGAAAATGTTAGAGGATGCTAGAGTTATGATCTTTCCAGGGCTGGATTTGAATTCTACATTAGTGTTTGATAGCTTCTTAAAGGATAATAGTGCCACACACAAGCTTAGTCCAGAGGGGGTGATAGAAATATATGTTGGATCCAAATATAACCCAAATGAAGGATCACTCATGATATGGCCCTTGTATCCACCTCATAGAAATTCAGTGGTGATTGATATTGAGAAAGCATTTGGACATGTCATGACTCTGAAGGTTGGAGAGGTAGATCATGTAGCGACTATAGACATTGGGATTAATGTGGAAAAACTAAATAAAACCCAAATACAAATGTTGATAAAAGAAAAGGAAATGTATAAAATGAATAATGAAAGGATCATGAGAGAAAATGATCATTTGAAGGACATTCTAGGAATCACAATGGGACCTCCTAAATTAATAACACATGGTGAAATCTCACAGGTAAAAGATCATTGGGAGGAATCAACTACATATTCACAACGTAAATATGATACACTCACTGCAATAATTAGAAAAAGGCAGGCCAACTTAACGATTTGGTTGAATAAGCTATGGTTAGCATATTCAAAGAACCATGTTACAGGGTAGGAACACAAGAGAATTGATGGAAGGATTGAAGAAAAGTTTTGAGAATTAAATGGAAGAGATGTTCCTGACAGTGTGGCCATTGGTATGGGTAACCAAATTATAAAGAAACACAAAGACTATTATGAGGAACTGCGAGAAGATGCAAAGGGGCTAGTTGATGTTACGAATATGGGACTGCCTACACTATTTGAAGATGGAGAAAAGTTGAAAGAGAAAGCCAATTGGATCAAAGAATGTGAATTGATGCTGCAAGGAATTCTATAAAATGCTACAGGGAAGGATTCAATATTGGACGAGAGTTACGAGCACAACAAAAGGATGATAAAGATGGAAATATCAGCCAAGAACGCATTAGGAGATGTCGATACTCATGAATGGCGGGATTATCTAGATCATTTATCAAATGTTCATCTATGGCTAAATAGAGCCTAATATCTTGTTTTAATTAGTTAAGTAAAATAAAACATTTGTGATGGGACGTGTCCCTTCCAAGTTTTGATATACTTATATCTGTTCCATAGTAATGCAACAGATATAGGCATTAGGAGATATTCAGTAGATAGCTTTCTAGCAAAATGCCTTCATATACAGAGACTCAAATGCATGTATTTTGATGGAGTAAATGAAGATATCTAAGTTATGGATTAAGATTTTGGTATCAGCTATTTGTTAAATTTATGCAGTTATTTGATTGTCTCCATTCTAATGCTTCTCTATTGTTTAAATTGATATAACAAGTTTATACTCAGTTTATCATTGTACATTTGCTATATATGTGTGATCTAGTTATTTAGTTCTCTCAAGTAGGGATTAAAATCTTTTAATCAATCACAACAATTGGGAAGTGTTAGTTTGATTAATAAGAAGAATCACATAACTAGAATTGCCATTTTATCTCAAGAAGAGTTTTTCAATTATTCACTTGCACGTTTACACAAGTTGTAAACAATTTATGTGCCTGACAGTTTGAATTATTGCCATTATTGAAATCCACATTTGCAGATATTCAATAGACTCCATATACCCAATAAGGCACTAGTCTCCCCTTGTATTCTTTTATAACTTTCATTATTCTTATTTATTTTACACTTACATTTACAATACACATACATATGCAATTACTTTTTTCATTTATTTCTCATGTAGTTTAATAGTTTGATCGATTTCATATTATATGTGTTGAAGACTTTAGAATTTCAATTACATTAATTTATGGATATGTTGTATCTATAACACTACAAAACCATATTCTCTTTGCATTTACACTTGCATTTAGAAATACACATTTATATACATAGATATAGATTTCTTTAATGATATGTTGCATTTATTATTCTAGGAGAGCATCCAGTAATTGCATTTACATTTACATTTAAAAATACATAACATACATATATATGTGTGTGTGTGTATCATTTATATTCAGTGTTCAAAAACAACCCATTATGTCTGCACATGGATAAAAATTCATAAAATCAAATCTCCCATACATATTTTGTTGAAACCTAGGCTTGAACCTCTCATTTCACATGCTTTTCTTCACAAAACTCTTGAGGACAACAGCTATACCTTTTTTATTTATCATCTTACACCCTATTCATGCATCTTACAATTACAAAAATATCCATGGGGCCTCTTACACAAGCTACAGTAGTCACAAAAAGTGTAAGAGCCCCTTTATATCATATTTGGACTACAAAACCCTCAAAAACAAGGTAACCGGGTTGTATGCAAAGAAATGAAACTTTCTAACTCAAATCAATTCCTTAAGCCCTCAAATCAGATTCAAATCAAAGCTAACACATATCTTCATGACATAGAATTGATTTCACATCAAAATATGGTTGCATGTGACCGTACAGTGCTGCATAACAGGAAAAATACAAAAAAATTGAAGAAAAACATAGATTTTTGAATGTCAAGAGCTTGTATTTTAAATCCTCAACCATCAACAGCCATTACACTGGTCACTTTATGCCTTTTAAAGGCCTTTACACCTCAACCACTGAACAACCACCTCTACAACTGAATTTTTAATCTTTTATGATTACATGAAACATAAAACACACTAATTTCAAGGTTGTTAACATCACTATTGAAATGTTTTAATTTTTTGACCTTTCAAACATTAAAAAGTACATCATTAAATTAATTATATAATGGCATAAAAATTAAAAACATCATGAATTAATTATGTAACCACATAAGTCAATTATAATTCTATCAAGAAATTAATATCAAATAGATAATATAATCGCATAACTTATACATTTCAATGTCATTGATCTTCTTCATCCAGCTGCTTTTATGCATGTCATCCAATCCAGTTGACATTTGTAAGGATTGGTCAT
>VDFB02009487.1:0-124463 GCA_007258455.2 Sequoia sempervirens | reverse complement strand
TCTTGATCATCATGATTAGCTCTGCCACTAAATGTGTCATGGATCACTGTATCTGTACAATCATCTTCAACTGTGTTTTCTAGCGCATGATCATCTTATTCCATAGGATCATTAACTTCATCTTCGATCTTCACAGCTCCATGTCTATCCGCTTGTAAAACCACATTCTTCGAGTCGTGATAATCCATATCATGTGCCCTAGGGTGCCCCACCTTTATAATAATTATAGACACAAATAAAACATGATCATGATCAAGTGATTATATATATATATATATATATATATATATATATATATATATATAATGTTAAAATGATATAAACATTTACAAATTCAATCAATATAAACACATATAATGAACAACTTACCAATGGATGATAATCATGCCCCCATTCAACGTGACCATGTTGCCAACAATGTTTCTCAGTTGTTGTGATTAAAAGTCATCTCATCTTTAAGCCCTTGCAATTATTGCAAGGACAATAACATTTCTCATCACCCTTTCTTTTCAATCTAGCCCACAATCTATCAAGTGTCTCTTCATTTTGTTCTAGACTAATATTATCTTACATGATTTTTCTTTACCAAGCTTGAATATTTAGATCTTCAAAAAATATCAAACTCACACTCCAATAATATTTATTCATAGACAAGTAACAAAATCTAATAATTCCAATATTTTACACCAAAAAAATTTGGCATGCAACGACCCCTGCAAAAGAGAAGATAGTCTGAAGTTAATGACCCCAAAAAACACTTTAAAATGCTAATTCCAAAACTTATTAAATTCTGATTTTACTATGATTTCCAACCGTTAGACTCCTAAAATTAGAATATTGAACTTGCACAACAAAATCTGAAAATGCAACTCTAAAAATGCACAAGTCTAAAAATGAAATCTGATGAGATGTTGCTTTAAAATATGATTTTCAAACCTGGAAGTACAAATCTGACTTCACAAATGAATTTTGGGAAAGGAAAATGACTACCCTCAACCTAGCGATAGCTTCTTGAATTTTTTCTGATTTTCCCAAGAAAATCGTCCTTAGTTCTCCACAAACTATCATAAGTATAGCAAATTCACAAGTAGTGCAAATTCGTAAGTATAGCAAAACGTTGTCGCAATAAATAGTTGAGCTCACTTTTTATTTATGTCAGCCTCAATTTTGACTTCACATGTTCGTTGAAATTTCGATGAAAACTCTTTGTCACAATTTTGACAAAAAAATAGGTTCGTCAAAATTTTGACAAACATTGGGGATAAAATTTTAAAAAAATTGAAAATTACACATTAAATATCACTAGTACCCGACAATACATCTAATTATCCATCTTTCGTTAGAAATTTTTGTCGAATTTTGCAATCAAATGAGTTAGTGTATAATTTTCCTCTTATGCTTGCACTAGTATTATAGATGGTTGTGTGAATACTAACTATTGTATTATTGGTTTAATGTAACCTCATCAAATCTTTCAAATCTAAGAGATAGAGTTGATCTAATCATTGTCTATTTAGTTTATTACTTTTTTATTTTCAATTTATTTCTCTAACCCTAAACATATTTTATTTTCTTATAACTTTATAGCTTAGGAAAGACTCATATCTAGGTTAGTTCAAACCCTAGGAATATATTAGATTAGCTTAGAGTATATTAGATAAGCAGTTTATCACCCAAACTTCAAAGATCTTACTTATGTTCAACAGATCCACAGTGTTTGACTACAAATCCCTATCCAGTTTGATTTAAACTAGTAGAGGACCCTTGTAAACTATTTGAAATTTGAAATAGATTGATAACCCAAGGAACTTTATAAGATAAATTCAAAGCTACATAAACTAGAAAAACATAAACAATGCAAACTAGCAATTTCGAGAGATATGCAATGTCAAGATGAAAAATACAATCTAGGTAGTAAGTTCATATAGAACTAAGGAGAGGATGGAGGTGACAAATCAACCAATAGGAATTGACCAAGAATATTGAATAAAGTTATGAAAAATTAAATACTCCACCCTTTAAGGGAGGGGACACCTCATCACTTTATATCCTGTTATTAAATAATAAACTCTTTATTATCCTAAGCAAGCTTAATAAAAGTGTAGGAAGAACCTATGACTAAGGGAAATAAATTAATGCACTAGGAAAATGAAAACCTACACCAACACCCCTCCTTAAGTGTGGCTTAGGGGGATGTAAAAGATGATGGATCCCAAAAAATGAGGTCATGTTAGGCACCCATGCACATATAAAATCCCTCCCAAAGAAGAAGGAGCCCCCCCCCCACAAATAGAGAGAGAACACCCCCAGAATAGAGAGAAGAGAAATACTAAGTATCCCAAAGCTTGCAGATGAATGAACTTGCTCTCAATGAAGGGTTTATTAAATATTTTTGCAATTTGATCTAATGTTAGATAGTACCTAAGATCAATGATTTTATCATGAATCAACTCTCTTGAAATGTAGTGTATGTGGATCTCAATGTGTTTGGTCCACTGATGATGGACCAGATCATGAGAGAGTTGAATCATGCTCTAGTTGTCATGAAAGATGACTATGGGCTTCTAGAAGGGAATGTCAAACCCAGTGAGAAATTTTTAAAGCCAAATGGCCTCAGTAGTAGCATTAACTACTCCTCGATAGTCAACCTTTGTACATGAAAGAGCAATAGCAGATTGCTTCTTACTCGACCAATAAATTATACTAGAACCAAGGGAGAAGAAATACCCTAAATTAGACTTGTGATCTTGAGAATTACACACTGGCCAATCTAAATTTGTGTATCCCACCAAGTTAAAATCCACACCTACTACATAGTGAATCCCATAGCTATGAGTACCCTTGATGTAGTGAAGGATCTTCTTAGCTAATTTTCAATACAACTCATGTGGATCCTGCATGAATCAAGAGACCATGCCTACATTATATGAAATTTCAAGTCTCATTCAAGTCAGATAAGTGAGACTATCAATAACTTATTGGTACAAAGTGTCATCCAACAAAGGTGAAGAACACTTAGCTTCAAGTTTGACCCCTAAAAAAAATGGAATCGACACAAGCTTATAGTCAGTCATGCAAAACTTGTGAAGCAAATAAAGTGCATACTTAGGTTGTGCAAGAGAGATACCTAAAGAGGATTAAGTGATCTCAATCCCCAATAAGTAGTGCAATAAGCCCAATTTTGACATCAAAAACTAGTCATGAAGGGAAATTTGCATTGCATGAATGGTGGATGAGTGACTTCCTATGATCAACAAGTCATTGACATAGAGAATCAAGAAATTTTGAGTATCATCTTGCTATAAAATGTAGACATGAGGATCAAAATGGCATCAAGTGAACCAAACTTTCAAAAGGAAGGAGTCTATCTTATCATGTACCAAGCTTGAGTGGTTTTTTTGAGGTCATAGAGAGACTTCTAAAGATGGAAAAAAAATGAAGGATCTTGTACAAACCCTTGTGGCTACTCCATGTATATCTCCTCCTAAAGGTTGTCATGAAGAAAAGAACTCTTCATATCCATTTGATTAACTACCCATCTATGAGCAATAGTAATAGTAAGGAACATGTGAGAGAATCCTTTTGCAACCAAGCAATCCTTATGCTTGTCAATCAACCCATCTTAAATTTTCCAATAGATTCACTTGCATTGAACAAGTTTCCTTCCCTTAGGAAGTGGTACAAGATCCCAAGTGCAGTTCCTCTCCAAGGAATTGAACTCTTCTTGCATAGTTGCATCACACTCAGGGACACTAGAAGCTTCCCAAAAGGACTATGGATCAGAAGCTATAGCAAGGAAGAGACGTGGATCTTCCTGAAATCATGATCTTGTTCTTATGTGATCTATAGGATCCCCTACCCAATCCCTTATTGATTGCAATATTTGATGAGTCCAAAGAGGCCTTACCTTAGCATAAATGACTTGCCCTACTCTCTCTATAGGGGGTCCCTGCATAGGAGAGGGAAAAGGCACCGCTCTGCCGGCACTGTATGAGCTAAGCACCAGCTTAATCATTAAGTCAATCAGCTCTTCCGGTGAATAGGGTGAATAGAGAAGGGTGTGGCTATCGGAACCAATGCGACTTTGTGATAGGGGCGGAAGCGGCTGCAATTCCCACATGTTCATGATGTGCCCTATTGAAAGAAAGGGCCCAATCCGGAGGGCCGAGACCCCTATCATATAGTAGGTGCTACCTCGAGCGGATAATAGATGCTATCTCAATCCACATCTAAGCGACTCCTGGGCCTATAGTATAGTAGGGGGTCCAGGTGAACAAAATAGTTACGAGTAAGAGCGGGGATCTAAGTGCCATTTGAAAGGTGGGAAATTGAATCTTCTTCCTCGGGTGGGTCAGGAGAGAAGGGGTTGGAAAGGCGCGGTCGAGATCGGCCTGGGGAATGGACTACTTCTGAGTGCATCTTGATCCAGCAAATGAAAAATAGAAACTTTAGGAATGATGCTCCTAAATGAACTCATGTGGATGGGAGGGACTACACAGTATATCATGTATAATAGATGAAACAGGGGAACTAGGGGGAGTGGGTGGGAGATAGTTGAGTTCTAAGAAAAAAACTATGATTAGATTCGAGGGCCTAGAGGTTAGAGAAGGTGGAGATTCTGGAGGAGAATCATCAACCTCTAAAAGAGGGGTATGTGAACCCTCATTATCACTGTCATTATCTAGTGGAGGAAGAAAACTCTTCATCAAGATCAGAAAGATTATGATCCTCTGAAGAACTTATATCATCATGATGTAAAGACTCCAATTTGATGGTAAATTGAGAAGTGATAAAGGGCGCTCCTCAAAATGAGCACTCCTCTCAATGAACAACTCTTGTGTGGTAGGATGAAGAACCTATAGCCTTTGACATCATCTAGGTATCAAAAAAATATGCAAGGCTTTCTTTGTGAATCCATAGCCTTGTATTTCTCTACTAGAATGTGGGCCCATGCACTAGATCCAAACACTCAAAAGTGTTTAACTTATGTTTTTCGACCATACCAATCTTGAAAGGGAATTACCCCCTTCATAAATTTGTGAGGAACTCTATTTTGGATATAACACTCACAATTAATGGCTTCTTCCTAGAAATGTGGTGTCAAAGAGTTGGAGTGAATCTTATAATTGGCCATCTCTTTGAAGGATCGATTCTTTTTTCTGTAACTCCATTATGTTGAGGACTATAGGGAACTATATGTTGAAAATTAATGCCTTCTAAAGCATAATATTGCACAAACATATGGTTGACATCATTATCTATACGTATAAATTTGATGAATTTCCTAGTTTATTTCTTTTCAAATGCCTTGAATTCCAAAAATGAATCAAATACTTCATACTATTGTTTGAGAAAATACACAAAATTTTACCTAGAAAAATCATCAGTGAAGGTCAAAACATATTGAGCTCTAGTTCAAAAGATGGTTGTGGAAATGGACTAGCCAAATCACTATATACCAACTCTAAAAGTTGTGTGGCTCTCCAAGCTTTTCCTTTGTCAAATTTCTCTTTTGGATGCTTTCCAAGAATGCATCCCTAACAAACACCATCAAAAATATGAATTGTAGGCAATCTTGTAACCATGTCTTGTTAACTGAGTTGTTGCAAGTAGCGATAGTTCAAGTGGCCAAACCGTTGATGCCACAAATTACTCACTTCATTAGAATGAGTGAGTAGAACAGACAAAGGTGGATCAAGAACAAAGTGAGAGAACAATTAAAGTTGAGACTGATGATCTTCCCTCCCAACCACAACTATAGAATCATTATTCAACTCACACATCACCACTGAATCAAGAGAAAACTCAACCCACTATCTTGTACCTATGTGAGTGATTTGTTATACTAATAGGAGATTAGTTGATGATGAGGGAATACAAAGAACATCCTGAAATGTGTCATCACCCATATCAATAGACCCTCTCCCACACACCTCTATAGGAGTTTTATCAATCATATAAATGTAAGGTATAGTAAACGGATCCAAATATTCCAATTCATCCTCAAATGAAGCCATGTGGTGCGAGGCACCCAAATCAAGAACTTAAGTGGTTGGTGGAGAAACAACTACTACAAGGGCCTTTCCCTTTCCTTTCCCCTTATTGTTTTATGTAGCTTTGTGAGACCCCTCACCTAAACTTTATTTGATCGATTTAGGAAAATAATGTGTGTCAAGTGATCAACTTATTTCTTCAAACATTTATGCTCATCATGACCGGGTCTTTTACAATAGGAACATTTGACCTTCTATTTTTTAGACTTATTGTCATTTTAATATGAGGTCTCATTGGTTGCTTTTGGGGCAACTGATTTCTGATGCTTCTTCTCTTTACAATTCTTTTGTTTCTTATTATTGTTACTAATTTTTCCTCGTCGTTCTTTTGTTCCATGGTTGGCATCCAAGGCATGTGACTTGGAATACTTTAGAGTGCCCATATGGATTATCTTATCTTGCTCCCGAGTGAGTAGAAAAATATCCAAAGATGGCATGGTGAATTTTGACCCAAATGCATCCTTAGTAGCATAAAAGATAGAAACAAATACTGAATATTCAAATTTTAGCTTAGAGAATACTTAGAATTCATTGTTCATATTTCTTTTCATTTCCACATTGCTTTAAGTTTTAACTGTAGCAAGTTAGTGATTTCAACTTTGTGAACAAATCATGAATTTTGTTGAAGTTGCTTAGACTTACATTGATTAGTTCATTTTCCAACATATGACCCCTCGTAAAATCTTGAGTGCCAAATAGAGTTTTTAGCTTAGTCCATGTTTCATTTGTTGTATTCAAAGATTCAATATGAAAGAGAAAATCAAGAGATACAAACAAACACAATGTTTCATATGCTTCATCACATATATTGAACCACTTAGGATTTTCTTCATCTTTAGCAAGTTCAGTTTCTAATCCCATTGTTATCTTGTCCAAACCAAGACTTCTTAAGTAAATTTTCATTTTAGACTTTCACTCAAAATAGTTGTATATAGTTAGAATAGGAATTTTTGTTTGATCCATAATGAAGAGATGCAAAAAGACTTGTGTTAAAAGAAAGTGAACACCAAAACACCAAATCCCTTTTCACTAGTATCAAAAATCATTCCCTAAATATTTTATGGTTAGAACTTTACAATTTAGTGCATTTACAAAGTTCTTTTCAAAATACAATGCTTAATAGGCCCATAATGGCCAAAATTAAAAATTCTAATACAAAATGAACCTAAGAGAAAATATGGAAAAAAAATCCTTCTAGTTGTGTAGTGTTCTTCAATACCTTTCCAACGCCTTTTTATTTATGAAAAATAGAGCAACAGGGTGAAAGTTATGGCATGTTGAATAAATTAGCAACAAACAATTTCAACCTAAAATATCTCACAAAAAAATGGAAAAAAATCTTTTCAATACTTTCGTGGATGGAAAGTGCTCATCTCTAACTTTTCGTCGATCTAGTTTTCCAAAATCTAATAACTGGGGAAAAATTTATACAAGTTTGAAGAAAAGGCCCAATTTGGCCTATATGAGGGCCCTGGTGGCCCCCAAGTGGCTCGTGGGTGGGACCATCATCGGTAGTGATCATTGGGTCATGAATAAGTGGTGATACGGGCGAACGAGGTTGCAATTAGCATAGATATCCAGGTGGTTTCATCAAAGTTCTAGCAATTAACTAGTTTTTGTCGTAGTCATTTTAACCATTGTCATGATTTGTATTTGTTGTGGTGGTTATGTCCTTAATCGCCTACCTAGCAATGTGGTCTAAGGATCACTTCGAATAGCCTCATATTTTGCTAGGGGCTTCTGCAGACTGGTACCTATGTGCCTTAAGCATTGGTGGTGCTTAGTGTATAAATCACTATATGTGTAACACTTAAAGCGCTATTTTTTTTTTTTGAATTTTTCAACCTACACAACCTAGGGGTTGTACAACCTCTTGGGCAAAAATTGTCTCAATGACTCTCAACATTGAATATGGGAAAATTTTATGTCAAAATTTATCTCCTCAACCTCTTAAATGCAATAGAAAGGTCTTTTTGGTTGAAAATTCTCCTACAAAAAGCTATTCACCAAATCTAAGCTTCAAACCCCTATTTGCAACCATGTCAAACGATCTCCAAATCGAATGAAATGAAATTCAATTGTAACTTTCTCGAGCCTCTTAGATGTGTTGGAATAGTAAAAAATGTTGTCATTATAACCAAAAATGTTGCAATCACCCAAATCTCACAAATACATATGTAATATGAAGAGGTTGTTAGATCTTTGTAATCCCTTTCTAATTCTTAAGATCATTCAAAATGCAAGAGAAGAGCATACAGTATTTTACAAGATTTTACATGAAAAAATCAAACTCTCAATTAGGAATATATGAACTCAAAATTCTCAAAACAAAATCTCTAATACGATGTTTGAAATTTGAAATAGATTGATAACCCAACCTGAACTTTATAAGATAAATTCAAATCTACATAAACTAGAAAAACATAAACAATGCAAACCAGAAACTCAGAGACTTGCAATGTTAGGATGTCAAAATTACATTAAGAGCTTCCAAGATGAAAAATACAAGCTAAATAGTGAGTTTATATAGAACTAGGAGAGGATGGAGATGGGAAATCAACTAGTAGGAATTGACCACCAACAACCACCAATATTGAATAAACTGATGAAAAAGTAAATAATATACCCTTTACTAAGTTCATAATATAGCAAACCCATACTAAATAATATAGCAATAGGCCAAGGAAACCAACTAAGTTCATAATATAGCAAACCCAACTACTAAATAAATTTTTCCCTAGGACACCATTATCTCAAATTATCCTCACATAATTAGCATTCATAATTCAACTGAAACATCCTAAAATAATTTAGAGGATCATCTTAGTAATATATAGGTTGAGTTGAATACTCATCAATTAGAACTTCTCTTTGGTTGTACAAATATATTGCAACCATTAGGATAAATGAAGAGCTAAACTAGTTCATTGCAACCCCATTCATATTTCCCCAAAGGTATGAGATGGTATAATTATTGATGCCAATGAATATGATAGTTATCTTAGCATAATATGATGACACTAAGAAGTCACAAGTTTTAGTTTTAAACATGTATTTAACTCAACAAACATTATTACCCCCTTGCGACGTCAAGACTTCAATTGAAAGTCAAGATCTAGTGTCACCTTATTCCATACCAATGATTACTAACACTAATAAAATTCATATCAAGACATCTTTCTAGGTAGAAAATAATTTGTGTTAAATAAGCCACAAAAAACCATCTAAATTGTTGGTGTAAGTTTTGATTTTCCTAGTGCATTAGTTTTGATTTTCCTAGTGAGTTAATTTATTTTCCCTTAGTCCTAGGTTTTTCATACACTTTTATTAAGCTTTCTTAGGATAATAAAGTGAGTTTATTACTAGGAGATAAGTGATGTGTTGTCCCCTTCCTTAAAGGGTGGAACACTTTCCACTTTTGGTGGCATCCTCCACTTTTGTGGTTGATTCCTATTGTTGGATTTGCCACCTACATCCTCTCCTTAGTTCTATATAAACTCACTACCTAGCTTGTATTTGCAATGATTCATTTGATTCAGCTTGGAAGCTCTTAATGCAAATTTGTCATATCAACACTGCATAATCTCGTAGAGTCTTGGTTTGCATTCTTATGTTTTTCCAGTTTATGTAACTTTGATTTTCTCTTAAAAATTTCCTTGGGTTATTCAATCTATTTCAGATTTCTAACATAAATTTTGAAGAACTTGCAACAGCAATTATAATCTTGCTTTAAGCATGTTATAAATAGCAAGATCATACTTAAGAATATTGTCTATCCTATAGCCAAAAGATCATCATATGACAATGCACACTCAATAATATATAAATAATAGTAATATTCTTAACCACATATATCAATTTCATGCCTAATAGATATATCTTGAAGACGTCACCTTGTGATTAAGTACTGTAGTGTAGAAAATTGTACTCCTTCTATGTGATAGTACAATTTCACAATTAATTTGGACCTGTTTTAGTGACTTCACATTTATGCATTTTTACCATCCATAAATAGGCCCCTAAACCCCTTTATTATGCATCCCAATGCCTATTTTTATCATTTTCTGACATTGCAAAATGTATTGAACAAAATGCATTTAATTAATTTAAGGCCGCGAAATACATTGATCCTAGATTTTAAGGCCAAGACCCATTGAGCAAATGGGTCCCCTTTAAGATCCAAATTCAAAATTTAAACATACTTTTGGTGGCATAAATTAAAGTCCCAGATTCAAGTTTCAAATATCGGCTTTCGGGATTTAAAATCAGGAAATTAGAAAGGAAGCCTATAAAGCCCGATCTTTTCACCATTTTACATTAGGTTGAGAAAAAGATTGAAAATATATTCACAAGATTAGCACTCAAGATCAAGGATAATATTCAAGCAAGAAAAGTTGAAGCCTTAGAGCAGCATTTCAAATGTTTTTACAGGTCTTCAAGCTCATTTTGTCAAGATTGATCAAGCATTGTTCATGATTGAAGATTGATGCCTATGGTGGATCATGATGGATTCTAGGTTTTGGGACATGCAACTAGCCATTTCCCTTAATCTAACGACTTGTTTCCTATCGATCCCATCTTCTATCTTCATTCTACTAGCCACCTAAAGCAAGGTATAATCATATTTTGGATCAATTGGGGTGTTTTGTTTTATCCCTAATTAGGTCTTTATTTCATTATTCATGTTCATTTAGGGATCTTATTCTAACACACTTGAATAGGGTTTCTTTGCATTTTAGCTCTAAACAATCTTAGACACACTTAAGATTAGGGCTCACACACATATTTATGTTTCAAAAATTTAAGATTAGGGCTCACACACATATTTATGTTTCAAATCTGTAATTTTTATCAAGCTTTAATTACGAAACTTGGGGTTTGACCGAGGCAAACCCCCATACAAATAAACCAAAAAAATCAATTTTGCTATAGGTACAGATTTGGAAGTGAAGATTGAAAGGTATAGGAAGAAAGTGCAAATTAGAAGCTACAGATCTAAAGTTTGAAGTTTTAGAAAAGCTTGGCAAGACCCATTTGCCCTAGGGCGAATCAATCCCAACAAGACACTCAGCAGAAGCTTTTGGTGACAGGTGCACAGTATCTTAACCTTCTCAGGTTTATCGAAAATTTGTTGATTTTGTTTCCATTATGCTTTAAATTGATTATTCAAGTCTCGTATTGCATAATTGGGTTCATTTGGTATTTTTCATTCATCTCCCAAAAGTACATTTCAGTCATATTTATCTCATCTTTGCATAAGGAAAACAACAAGATCTCCATTAAGGTTGACTCACCTAAAGGTTGAAAGTCAATCTTGCCTTTGGGGATCTCTTTTTCCCAATGAAATAAGAAAGATAGGTGCATCATCCCATATTTATCCTAACACCTCATTTTTCTTTGTTTCAAGTACTTGATGCATAGTGTTAATTATAACCATGGTGATATCATGACTTCTCATTCTATTCTATAGTGGCCTCTTGAATCTCACTAGAAGAGAGCTACACAATCACATGACATAGCTCAATGCTTTATTTTGATGTAATTTATTTTAAACAAAAGGAAACAATATTATTCAACTATTCAAAATGAATATTTATTTTTAAGTTTTCCACCACTTCTACTATTTTCCTAATAGTAGCATGTCCAAGATCAATCATTACAAATTTTCCAATATGAAGAACATTCAATTACATTATCTAAGTTATTAATGTCAAGCCATATATACTTGCAACATTTTTAAGTAGCAATGACCTATACAATTATGTTGTTTAATATAATAAAAAAAAAATCTTGATATACACATCCATTTGCATATTAATGTTCACATACACATGTATATTAGTGTTCTCATACATAAACATATCATGTGTTCAAAATGTTGAGTGAAGATATTAATTTTATGATTCATATATGTCATAATAATATATATATATCCTTTGTTATTATTATCATTGATTTGTATGACCAAATAATATTTACCCAAATCTCTTACTTTTCGTCAATAACAAATCATGGTATTCTCTTGCCTTCTTACACTATAATTTTTATAATTTAATTGTGATTATGCAAGATAAAAGAATAAACACAAGACAAAACCAATTGGAATAATTCTACTTTGACTAAAATGAGTATTAAGTTTACAAATGGTTCATTTCTACCTAGGTATATTTAATAGGAATTGTTTATAAAACAGCTTCCCAAGACCCCTGCTCGTGGATTCCTAAATAATATGCCATTGCACACAAATAAATAAATATTATTTTTCACACATAAATAAATAGGAAGTTTGGGTGGGAAAAGTCTTCCGCATGAGCACTCCATAAAAATCCATATTTTACGGAAATACGGGCATGCCCTCCAATCATCCCATGTTCAAAGCTCTCGCCTGGCACCTGAACCTCCAATTATACCTAATAAACATACTTCTTTGTTAAATTGTAATAAAATTTAAAAGTACAGGAGGTAATCAAGGATTTTAATAAAATGACTTCTACAGAAAGCGGCACAGAAAACAAATCGATCTTGTGCATATCCTGCAATCATGTCATTTTAGTGAAAAATGACTCCTTTTGTCTACTATATAAATCTGATAATGGCGGGCTAATAGAAAAACTAGATCCATTAAAGGATACCGACATTCAATATCACAGAAAATACACGGTAGATCACAATGGAGTTCCTAATACAAATATGAAAACAGAGAGGCAAAAATTTAATGACTTCGGCTGCGATATGCAAAAATGAGACCTTTTATTCATAATACAACATTAGCAAACTGCGAAAGAGGGCATGATTCATGCCTCTCTTGCTCCATTACACCCATTTTCCAATCAATACCACAATAGTTGGTAATTTTAGGGGTATGTTATTGTAATTTGTCTCCAAGCTGAGTTGTGACCAGAGCTTAGACAGAATGGCCGATTGCGGTAGAGAAACACAAATCTTGCACAACGCCTGCTACCGCTCAGCGTTTCATCTGAAGTCTCTTCTAAGCAACGGTCTCTTCAGATTGGAGTGACTAATATTGCTGTCATGTAACAGATTTGTGAACTTTCTCTTCTTGTTTCCAACACCTGATGTCTGCTCTACCAGACCCCTCATCTCCACTACAGAGGACATTCTTCTTCCCTGGAAAAAGACACAAAGAATGTGTATCAGCCAAAAGATTCAAACAACATAGTCCAGAAAATGACACCAAGGTAAGTAAAATATAAAGAAAGCTTACATTATAGATGGATTGGGTATTGGCATTGGTAGCAAACAGGTGGGCGATTTCTTGCAGAGGCTGCCTCTTGAAAAAATGTAGGGCAGGAAATAGTGTTGGCGATCTGCCTGCTAAAAATGGAGGAGAGTTCTCCTTGTTTTGGTGATGTTCCAGAGAAATAACCACATGCCGAGACCTTGGTGGAAGAAGCAGATCCGCCTGCGACTCCATTCCCACTCTTCTATGTGTTTGAAGAACAAGAAGGGAAAGAATTGCAGAGATGCGCGGAATGGGAATAGGCGGGCAGTGTGAGACGTATTTGAAAGCGCGGTGCAGAGATTGATTGACATTGGCGGGGTGGATTTTCAGAAATTTGAGATTTCAAGGGAGGAGGGAGAAGCGTGAAAATGAGTTAAAATGATGGAGGGAGAAAACCATTTTCTAAATTTCAAAAACGGTTTCAAATTTTTACAGTTCAAATTTTTGGGATCCGCCCAGATTTGTCGTAGGAGTGGCGGAGTCACGGGTGTGGAAAGTATGTGGTCCTTTCAAGTTTACTTACGACTTAGAGATTCGTTACACATTGTTCTTCTCGTGTGTTTAAATTTGACGGTGTCTAAGTAATTTTTCACTTATTTTCCGAATGTAATTCATAGTGCACACTAATGTAAGGTACAATATTGTACTTGTGAAATTTGTTTTGTGAATAATTTAATGTAATTATATAAAATTCTAAGTGAGTAATTTATCCTGAATAATTTATTACGAAAAAATTCATCACCATGACAAATTTACTATAAGGAAAATTCACCACCAGCAATTCACCATCAGAAAAAATTAATCGCAATAATATTTTTTAATATATATTTCCAAAACATATTCTCATATATTCAGTTATTAACTCAATTTTATTTCTAGTCATTTTGAGAGATTCATCATATTCTCAGCCCAATTTTGTATACATCTAATTTGTAAATCTTCTAGTACACAATTATGTATAGCTTTTTTTATGGTCATGCTAGAGATTCCCCATATTATCAACCCAATTTTATATGGACTTATTAATTTGTAAATCTTCTAGTACACAAGAGTGTATGGCTTTTTATTATCATGATGCAAAAAAGATATACATAGTTGTCTATGAAAAGCTTTACAATTTATGTCGTGGATTGTGAAAATATCATGTCTTTATGCACCTATTTTTAATCTTAATATTTTGCATTCCTTGGTCAATCTCATAGTGCTCAAGTTTAATCCTAAGGGACTCAATTGACCCCAAATTTAAATTTTAAAATTTAAAATTCTCAAGTTTATACACTTTTCTAATAGTCATTGGGAGCAAATTGAAAAGAAGCAAGGTATGCAAAAATGCTTCCTCAACGAACATATGAGGAGCATTGTGCAAATTTTATGATCTTTACCATTACAATGAAAGAAAATTGTGAATGCTTGATCTAGACCTACTCCAACATGAACAAACAATCAAACATTAGTCCATAAACAAATCTAAACTAACATTCCCCATGAGATTCATTCAAACACAAGAACATGGAAAATAAAGCAAAGTAATCAAATGAAAGCTAATTAAATTTTATTTTAATACTCAAACCAACATCCCATGGGGGAATTGGTGCTTCTTTGATGTGGAAATAAGCCCTTTCTCAATTCCTTGATAAGCTTGATGATGATTTATTCATCCTTGATGAAGAATGACAATAACCTTGCTATGATTGATGAAATCGCATGCTAACATGGATGAAATGTGGATGAAAATGGATGCCTTGAATTCAAAATGACTATAATAACCTTGCCTAAACTTGTGAATGACTATGGATTCAAATAAGCATAATGATCTTACATGGATTGTGGATGATCAAACAAATAGAGAAGGCCTCTATTTATAATGGAGAAGGATGGAGGAATGCAAAATGGGATGAATGTGGGACTAAACTTGACCCAATGGCATTGGGCCACTTGTCAACATGTTATTGAAGAGAGGTGGAGCACATTTTGCTCAATGTGCATGATAAATGCAATTAGTTGGAATTTGAAATTCAAAAGATAGCTTGTGGAGGAAGAGTTGAAAGATGAGTTAATGCCACTTGGCTCAAGAAAAAGGACATGTAAGAACTATAAATGCCAAGTTGGGGGACAAGTCCTTTTAGGAGGGAGATTTCAAAATGAGGGAATATTCCAACTTGATGCCCTTTTGAATGAAAATAGAAGAATTTATAAATCGATTTACTTGCACAAGTTGCAAAAGCTAGAGGATTTGATGGATTAGTGTTAGAGTTAATTAGGATTTGATTAACTTAGATGGAGATTAGTTGATTTGACACTTTGACTTAGATTTTTAGATTTATTTAGATCAAAATGAGAGGAATATGAATATTAGATTTAATTAAATAAAATTTGATTTATTTAATTAAAGAGGGATGATGTTAGACTTAAATCAAATAAAGGTTAGTTTATTTAATTTAAAGGAGATGACAATATGATTTAATCAGATAAAGAGATTTATTTAATTAAAAGACGAAATATGATGAATTTAATCAAGTAAAGATTATTCAATTAAATGGTTAGTAAAGAAGGTGATTTAAGCAAAATTGATGTTAGTAAACCAGGATCAGGTGCATGAGATCAATCAGTATAATTTATGTGTCTACATAAACACATACAATAAAGTTTACAATGTAAATAAGCATACCGACACATGAGGGTTTACTTAGGGAAAACCCTTTCAACAGAAAAATTCCACTCTCCAAAAACAACACATGTATAATTCAAGAACCATAGTTACAATACAATGAGGAGGTTATGCCTATTATAGGAATATCACCAACATGCAAGTCTGAAGAAATTTTAACAACGTTATTGTACTCACATAAACACTAAAATAACTGAATGTCATACTCCAAGTACAAGTACCAATATATAGGAAAAACTCAAGCTAGGAACCATGAATAGTTTTAGAAAAACCATTTGCAGGACCACATGAGGTATGGCACCCAAAAGTATGGTTTCAAATTATAGTGCCCCTCTTTGGTCTTAATTCTTTTGGCATTTATTAGCATATTCCTTACAACATGGCATACATCATAAATGTTATATTGGACCACCCAAACTTGGAGGTTGGGCTTAAACAACACACACTAAGCATTGATTTAGGTGGTTGTCGTGTGGACCCCTGAACTCCTTTTTCTCTTTTCAATTTATGTTCCACATCATGATAAATTTTGTTGGTAATAAATATAGTGTAATTTATTTGACATACTTCCTAAACTATTCCTATTAGCTAACCATAAGAATATTATTTTGTAACTCTTGTCCCAATTAATATATAATATACTTAAAACTATTTAATAATTATTAATAATATATACATTATATTTAATATATATATATATATATATATATTTGTTTGTTTTTGTTTGGAGATACCCCCGAGGGGGTCCCCTTTAGCTTAGAGCCAAGGACTGAGGGGTATCCATTCCGCCAAAATCTATTTGGGGCACAATCCCGACCTCATCCTTTTTACGTCGGGGCTTTGCACTCAGCAAGACTTGATCCCTAGTGGGCTCATTCCAAACTTTTCTACTTCACCAATAGACCAAAAGCCCATTGACTATATAATATATTTTATAATTACTTAATGTTATAAAATCATAATATATCTACTCTCATGTCGCCTTCACGCTGCTCTAACCCTACCCCACAATGCTCTTGTTATCATGTTCTGTCGCGATTAGAAGAAGACCTGCACAGTTACAAGGATGCATTAGCTAATGGTGTCAAGGAAACTGATGGCGAGGGCTTACAGAAATGGTCAACAAAGGCCCCTTCGACAGACTATCTTCTTCCTCTAATGAATGGCCTTTTGGGCACTAGATTGGAGGATGGCGCTTGAGAGTCTCTCCGTGAGGGCAAGATAGTTTGGCCACCCAATCTCTTTTGGAAAAATCGTTTCTTCCTCTCCATCCTCTCCTGTTGTGACTAGCAATCAAAGCAGTTCCCTTTCCATTCTGACGATCTAAATCGATTTCAGAGATTGGTTTGGAAGGGGTTATCTGCGATAAGGAGGATTTTTTTGAAGGAACGTGTCCTCATTTATAAATTCACAAAGGCATGGCCAAAATTGTGCAATCTCCATGCTTGGATCGTTGAAAATCGGAAGGACGACATGGAGGAAGAAGTATTCATTTGCCCCTTTGCTAGGGGATTTTTCATCTTAGAGTTCAACTCTCTAGAATACAGGGTGAAGGTGTTGGAAAATGGCCCTGGTTTCTCAATGGAAAATTTGTATGCCTAAAACCTTGGTTCCCATCCCTTGACCCTCGATCAAGGACTTTCTCTACTGCATATCTTCGGGTGTGTCTACCATATCTCCCCCTGCAATTTTGGGAATTAGAGAGCTTGGGGACCATTGGCAATGGATTAAGAAAGTATTATTGCACCTCTAAGAAACAATTAACTATGCTAGCTCAAATTGTGTGTGTTTATATGTTGAAATGGATCTCTCCAAAGGTCTTCCTATTGAGATATCTTTGAAGGTGCTAGCTCAAATTGTGTGTGTTTATATTTTGAAATGGATCTCTCCAAAGGTCTTCCTATTGAGATATCTTTGAAGGTGGGCAACAGAAGATAGCAGAAATCAGTAGATTATGAAAAAATTCCTCATAGGTGCAAGAAATGTTTCTCAACATATCACACTACTTCACAATCTGAAAAATTGGCTCATGTGTGGGGTGTTCAGGCCTCAAGTGTAAGGCCCACTTGGTGGATTGGGGTGGAGTCTCACCATTATGTCATTGCACGAGAAGCCCAAAATGCTTCAGTTGCTTCTCATGCTCCTTTAGAGGTCATTGAGCTAAATCAAATCCCCCCCTCTTTAGACTTGTGAGACCCGTCTACAAGAGCTTTACATGAGGATAATCAACTATTACAAAAAAATGCTAACTCTAAGGCTATTATTCTAAGGACTCTTTAGTATCTCCTATGTCTATAGACGCTACTAGTCCAAAGGGCATAGGGGAAATAAACAATCAAAATGCAATGATCCTCTCACATAGAACAAGAATGGATGGAAGTTAAGAGGAAGAAGACTCCCCTTCAAAACCCAAGCACCATATGACTCTTAGATCATCAAAGAAAGCAAAGTGTTTTGAAGAATTGTATGATTTTGATGCACCCTTGTTAAAGGGTTGACGCAAATCACTATTTTTATTATAAATTTTTTTATATGGGCGTGGGCCCCACATCCACAGCTTACCAATCAAAAAATATTGATTAATTATTAATGATATATATTAATAATAAATACATTATATACTATTAATAATATATTAATATTTTAATTAAAACTAAATAAATATAATTTAAATAATATTTTTATTGCTATATAATAATTATCATTATTATAGAATAGTAAATATATTATCACTAATGAGCTTAAATGTTAATCCGATTTTTGGATGGCGAGCTGCGTGTGGGAGGAGGACAGCAGGCCTACGGCCTGGTAAGGGCTGCGGACTGTGCCTTTGGCTTCTCTGCCTTGCATGTGTTGCAGTGGTGTGGGTTCTGCTTGGGTTTAGTGTGTGGGGGGTTTTTTCTGTTGCTTGTGGGTGGATTTGGGTGTGGGAGGGGCTCGGTTGCACGGGGGTTTCCGTTGGCCTCTCTTCCTTATTATTTCTTTCCTGTGTTGCCTTCTGGTTGACTTCTTTTGTTGGTGGGGGGTTTTTCTTATTTCTTCAAAGGGGGTGAGGGCTTTGCTCTCTGCGTGCCCTTATGGGGTTGAGCTTTTGGGGTTTCTTTTTGTGGTGGTGGGACTGTGGTCTCCCCTTCGGAGTTTTCTTTTTGTGTTCTTGCATGGCTCCTAGTGGGATCCCTTTTGGGGGCAAGGGGTTGTCTTTTAAGGATACTGTGGCGGAAGGCAGTCCATCTGTGCTTGTGCATGTGAATCCAATTTTTGGTGAAAATGGATCAGGAATGGGAGAGCCCTCTTATCTGTCTGGAGGGTTTAGGCCTTCAAAGGTGAATGGGTGTCTGGCTAAGAGTGATAATAGGCCAATTGTTGAGATTCAACCTAAGTCTGTTGTAGACGATATCAATTATCTATCAAAACATGCTTTAACCTGTAAGTTTCTAGGGATCCGAGTGTCTTTTCCCTTTCTGGAATCGTGAGCTCGACGAACTTGGTCTCCAGAGGGGGATATGGATGTAATGTTGGCAGCCAATGGCTATTTTCAAGTGGGTTTTTCTTGCATGTCAAACAGAAATAAAGTATTTGAAGGAGGGCCCTATTTCTATAATCAAGTGGGCCTTTTCATCAAGCCCTGGCATGTTGGATTCAATCATACAGAAGAGCTTCCTTCACGGGTTCTAGTTTGGGTGCGGTTACCATGGCTTCCTTTGGAATTTTGGAGAGAGGACATTTTCAGCTTAGTTGCAAGCCAGCTTGGAAAACCAATTGGTCCTTCAAGACAGCCTATGGAAAAGAAGGTAATTACCTATGCCCGAGTATGTGTAGAAATTGATTTGAATAAGCCCTTGCCTGATTCTATAGAAATTCGGTTGGGATCAAGCTCATGGATTCAACAACTTGATTATGAAACACTACCGTTTCGTTGTCGCTTGTGTCATGAATATGGGCATTTGCAGAGGATGTGTCCCAAATCTAATCCTGTAGAAGATTCAAAAATGGGGTCGGCTAGTGCACCTCCTAATCAAGATAAAGGGAAAGCCCCCATGAGGGAGGACAAGGAGGGTTTCATTCCTGTAAGAGCTCGTAACAAGGGTTGAGGCCAAAAGAGGACCTTTAAAGACAGACAAGTAGATGAGGTTTTCAATAGATTTGATGCTCTAGATGATCTGGAACAATTTGATGGAACTATTGCTAATATGCCTATTGGACAAGATCTCTTGGAGGCAGGGGAAATAGGTGGGGATGAGAACAATGTCATTCAAACCAATCCGCAAGAGGGAGTGATTGGGATTCAGATGGATAAAGACACTTCTGTGAGGCCGATGGAGGAGTTGGGAGCCAATGGAGGCATGGAGTTGCAGGAGATCTTTGCTCCTTCCCGATCTAAGTCTTGTGCTAGGAAAGATCGGCAGGAGGAGAGCAAAAGCAAGGGATCCCCTTTTGTTTTAGGTATTCATCAAAAGACTATTAAAAAAGATGCTTCAGAGAAGTCTCTTAAGGTGGGGAGGAAGAAAGACCAGGAAAAGGTGAAGTTAGTGGGAGAGACTTTAGTGGAGTCTGGTTCTGTGAAGACCATTGATTCCCACTTTCCTCTATCTCAGAAATGATTTTTCTTTCATGGAATGTAAGGGGGATGAATAGCATCCCCAGACAAAAGGCTATTCGGGAATTGATTAAGTCTTATTCGCCTGAGGTGATTTTTATTCAGGAAACTAAGTTATCTATTGAAAGGATGCTTTCCACGGCTGCTAAGATTTGGCCTAGAAGTCTTTGTCAATGCATTGGTGCTCAAGGATGTTCGGGAGGCTTGGCTCTATTATGGGATCCTCGCAAGCTGGTCCCACTCTGGTGGATATCTAGTAGGTCTTCTATTTCCATTGTGGCCACTTGTGAAACCGGTGAGACTCTTCTCTTAACTAATGTTTATGCTCCAACTGACTTCATGGGAAAAGCTTTACTTTGGTCACATATAGGATATGTTCGTTCTTTTGCTCCTTTGTTCCCCTGGATTACAGCAGGAGATTTTAATGCAGTTTTAAGTTTTGAAGAGAATCATGGAGGTAATCCTAGGCTTGACCCTTCTGCGAGCCTTTTGAGAAGTAATATTGAAAGTTTGAAGGTTGTGGATATTACACCTTCCAATGGTTTGTTCACTTGGAATAATAGAAGATGTGGGGTGGAGGCGATAGCAGAAAGGTTAGACAGGTTTCTTGTGTCCTGCTACTAGATGGCAGATTGTTGGAATACCAGATCAGAGATTTTGGACTGGAGAGGTTCAGATCATTGGCCAATTCTTTTGTCAGCCTCTAAGTTTCGAATGACAAAGAATCCCTCCTTTAAGTTTCAGCTTATGTGGTTGAGGGATGCTTCTCTTCAGGATCATATGCTTGCTTGGTGGGGGGAAGGGAAGCCTGCTTATGGCACTGCTATGTTTTCCTTTGTTAAGCAATTATAGTTTGTTAAGTTTAAGCTGAAAAGGTGGAACAGGATTTTTTTGGCAACCTCTTCGCAGCTAAGAGAGATGCTCAGCTGATGGTGGACACTATTACTCGTCAAATCAGAGAGTAGGGTCTATCTGATGGGCTATTTAGAGAAGAAGTTATGGCGTCGAGAGAATTGGAAGAATGGGAGCTACGTGAGGAGATTTATTGGAAACAAAAAGCTGGATCGATTGGCTTCAGGAAGGGGACAAAAACACTAAGTTCTTCCACAACACTATAAAAGATAGAAGACATGGGAGTGCTCTCAATTCTCTCATGACAACGAAAGGGACTTTGGTTTCCTCTCATAGGGAGATTGCTCTTAAGGCCACTCAATTTTTTGGCAATCTATTTTCAAAGGACTCTGATCCTGCTAGGGTTGAGGAGGAGTTGGTGTTGGAGTGCATCCCCCCCATTGTCACTCCTAAAATGAATGAGGCTCTCATTAAACCTATCTCTCTATCTGAGATAGAAGCAATGGTGTTTGGAATGAAAAAGGGTAAAGCCCCAGGACCAGATGGTTTTCCTATAGAGTTCTTTCAAGCTTTTTGGGATATTATCAAGATGGACCTCTTTAAAGTGGTGCAAGAATCGTTTAGCAATAAGCAGATGCTTAAGGCTTTGCATGCAACCTTCCTTGCCCTCATCCCGAAAAAGGAAGGAGCTAACTCTCTTAACTCCTTTAGACCTATTGCTTTGTGCAATGTCATGTACAAAATAATCACTAAAGTGATAGCTGAACGATTAAAGCTATGGCTCAGTAATCTAATCTCTGAGGAGCAAGGGGGATTTGTTATAGGAAGGCAGATTTTGGATGGGGTTATTATAGCTGCAAAAGTTGTGCACTCTATGGCGGTCTCAAAGGAGAAAGCCATGTTCATAAAGCTTGACATGGCCAAGGCTTATGACAGGGTCAAATGGAGTTTTTTGCAAAAGGTTCTTTAGGCCTTTGGTTTTGGGAGGGAGTCGATTAGTTGGGTAATGAGTTGCATTACTTCACCCTCTTTTGTTGTCCTAATCAATGGTGAACCTACTGATCTTTCTGGGGTGGCCAAAGGCCTTAGGCAAGGGGATCCTCTCTCCCCTTACCTATTCATTTTGATGGCGGAAGGCTTGGGAAGGTTTCTCAAGTCTCAAGTTAGGCAGGGTTTGATAAAGGGTTGGAAGTGGGGGCATGGCATTCCTCCTTCTTCCCACCTCCAATTTGTAGATGATATGTCTTTGATGGGTGCAGCTAGAATTCAGGAGGCAATTAATTTTCGAAGAGCTTTGGATATTTATGTGAAAGCCTCAGGACAGAAGATTAATGAAGAAAAGTCTCATATCTTTTTCTTCAATACCCCTGCTCCTATTCAAGCTAGGATTGCTCGGATCTTGAGGTTTCAAATTGGAACTCTTCCTTTTGTGTACCTTGGAATCCCTCTTTCAGATGAAAGACTGTCAAGAGGTGTGTGGCAAGAAATTTTGGATAAGTTTCATAGCAAGGTGAGTCATTGGATCCACCGGTGGCTTTCAACTGCTGGTAGAGTGACTCTTTTGAATTCCATTGTCCAGGCTCTTCCTATCTATAGGTGTCTTGTGCAGACATCCCCGGCTGGTTTCATCAAGGATTTTGATTCCCTTTCCAGACAGTTTTTATGGACAGGTAATTTGCTATCCTCTAAGTGGAGTCTGGTCAAATGGGATTGTGTTTGCAGATCAAAGCAGGATGGGGGCCTGGGTTTGCGGAAAACGAGCTTGATCAATAGGGCTCTGGTTGCTAAGCTCTTTTGGAGATGGTGCACAAGTCAGGATCAAGGATGGGCTAAGATCCTTAATGTTAAGTATCTTGGTGGGGTGAATGGGAAAGATGTACCAAGATACAATTTGACAGGAAGGGGATCCATGGTTTGGGATACTTTGAAGAAAGGAGCGTAGCTTGTCAAGAAGGGTCTTTTCTGGATTTGTAATCGGGGTTCAGATGCCCTGTTCTGGGAGGATTCTTGGGATGGATTCCCTCCTATCTTATCTCAATACCCCCACCTTCAACCTCTTTGTGATAATTTTCTTGCAGCTGGCAGGAGTAAAGTTGAGGATTTTAAGGTGACTTTAAGGGTGGGTCATGGCGAGGGAGCCAGATGGAAAGAACCTTGTGAATGGCCTCCAGGGGGTTATGAGGGCGAGAGGGAGACTCTTGCTAGGATTCTTGCAAGTAGAGCTTGTAACTCTTTGAGATAAGTTGATACCCTTGCTTGGGGACCTAATCCGAAGGGGAAGTTTTCAGTGGCATCTAGTTATCAAGAGTTGGAAAGATTAGCTTTTGATAGGATAGACAATTCTTGGTGGAAGTAGGTTTGGAATAAGTCTGCTTGGCCTAAATGTATTTTTTTCCTATGGCTAGTGGTGCAGAATAAATGCCTTACCTGGGAGAATCTTCAAAAGAGGGGCTTTCATGGGCCGTCTATTTGTATTTTATGTAATAAAAATGAAGAAAACAGCTCACATATCTTTTTCCACTATTCTTTCACCAGGGTTATTTGGCACTGGTGGTGGGAAGCTTGGGAGCATGCTTGTATTCATGCCAACTCTTTGGTAGAGTTCTGGAATAGTCTTGATAGACCCCCTTCTAAGACCTCCCTTCTTGAGGTGGCTTGGGACATTAGTCCAGGATTTATTATCTAGCAAGTGTGGTTGGAAAGGAACCACAGGATATTTTAGGATAAGTTGAAGATGGTGCAACAGGTGTGGTTGCAAGTGATAAATATGCTTCAGGAAACCCTGGCTGCGAAATGTGACCTCTCTGAGGATATTGATCCTGGAGATGTGCGCGTGGTTCACAACTTCAATATTTCTTGTGCTGGTTGTAGTGATGCCCTTTGTAAGAAGCAACAGGTTAGAAGCAAGCAAGCTAAAAGAAAGGTTTGTAGGGAAGGAAAATGGTCCATCCCTCCTCTGGGGACCCTTAAGATCAATACTAATGGGTCTTCCAGGGGAAATCCTGGGCATACTAGGGTTGGAGGAATCGGCAGGGATTGCTCTGGTGCGGTTATTTTCTTCTTCTCTTATTATAAGGGGTTACAGACCAATAATTACATGGAGGTGCTTGATGTCCTCTTGGCTCTTGAAAGAGGATGTGCTCTGGGATGGAGTAAGATTATCTGTGAGTCTGACTCCCAGGTGGTGGTGGATATGTTGAATCTACAACGGATGGAGAATATGGATTGGCATCTGGCTATGGTTGGTAGGCAAATTCTTAAGCTGAGTGCTTCTTTGGATGCAGTCTCTTTCTGCTATGTTCCTCGCGAGTGGAATAGGACTGTTGATTGCTTGGCTAAGTGGGCTTCGGATCGCAAGGAGGGATGGATGGCGGGAGATTGGGCTCATTTGCCTTCGGATTGTGTTCAGGATCTTGAGAGGCTAGTCAAGGAAGATATGGATGATTAGTTGTGCCCCTTCGGGGGCTTCCTTTTGTTAGTGTTGTTTTCTCTTCCGAGCTTGTGGCCCTTGCTTATGTACTTTGCTGGTTGATTCAATAAAATTTTACCCCTTTTTATAAATATATATATATATATATATATATATATATATATATATATATATATTATCATTAATATAATATATTATTTAAACTATGAAAAATATATTATATTAAATAATTAAATATTATAATTATAATATTTTTTATAATAAAACACTAAATGAAACACATTCTAATCTTGGTAATGATAAGATTTTTAAAGAAAACACTCTATATAGAAAATAATAAGAAACCAATGATATATCCCTAGATACTCCATGAAGAGTTGATTTTCTTTGTCTCTAGTGCATCCTTCAACATTCTCTACAATTTGTGACCAACCCTTTAAGAATCTCAAGTTCAAAGATTTTGTCAATTGGAAAAAATTTCAAAGAAAAACTTAATTCAAAAATGAAAAATCTCAATACAAAATGGCAATAAAATCCTAAAATAAAAGGGTTTTTTTTATTAAAGGGGTAAACACTTTTGATCCGAAGCTATGAACCAGTGAGGTCACAAATGGGGGACCTCATCCCCAATATAACCATTCAACAATGCCACCCCAACAAGGTTTGAACCTTGGTGGCAAGAACAACAACACCACCTTTAAACCATCATACCATGCCAATATCGGCCTAAGATAAAAGGGTTAATCACATTCATTTTTTTTATTTTTTTACATAAAGAAATTGATTACAATCCTTAATTACCTCTACCTAGATCAAGTGTTCAACTCAAACACCTAGCACTACCATTGCTTCATTCAACAACATTACAACCTATTAAATTTTTTATTTTAGTTAGTAACCACTATAAACCTACCTCTTATTGATAAAGTCCAATTAAAATGAGTGAAAACCTCATGAACCCAAAAGAATAAAGGATCTAATTTATATTTAATTTATTATGTAAAACAATTTCATTCAAACCTTTTACTATTATAGTCATAGTCCTGTAATTATAAATAACTATTTTATATTAATTATAAATTATTATAAAAAATAACTATGGATTTTTTTTTTTTTTAACTTAAAGAAATCATCATCGGATGAACTAATTCAATTCACTGTTTCAATTCCAAAATTGCCCACTAAAAATATTTTAGGACACAGCAACGAAGAATGGACTGTTGACAAGATGTAAGCATTCGGTAAGTCCTTAAGAATTCTTTCAAGTTTTGAAGCCTCAATGCAAAGAAAATGCTTGCAAATAGCCTTCTTTTCGAAAGATCGACTGATCTCAGTCTGAGATGGAATGATTTTGTTTTAATGCGAATCTTTTAAAGCAGCAAATTAACAATTCAATTCAGCTGTTTTCTGGGTTAACGAATAAGAGAACAGATGCTTTTCTGCAGAGCTATGGTTAACAGGATATTTGCACCAATTTAGTGATCGACTTTTTCACTTGTCTGCGATATAAATTTGAACGGCGGACTATGGGAAAAATTAGATCCATTAAATGATACCAGACATTCAATATCCTAGAAAATGCAAGGTAGATCACAATGGAGCTCGTGATACAGATATGAAAACAGAGGGCAAAAATTTATGACTCCGACTGCGATATGGAAAAATCAGACTTTTTATTCATAATGCTGAACATTAGTAAACAGCGAAAGAGGGCATGATTTCGGCCTCTTGTGTTCCATTATACCCATTTTTCATTCGATACCACAGTAGTTGGTACTTTTAGGGGTATTTTATTGTAATTTGTCTCCAAAGCTGATTTGAGACCAGAGCTTATTCAGAACTGCTGATTACAATAAACAAGCACAAATTTTGTGAACGCCTGCTACCACTCAGCGTTTTATCTGAAGCCTCTTCTAAGCAATGGTCGCTTCAGATTGGAACTATTAATATTGCTGTCATGTGACAGATTTGTGGATTTTCTCTTCTTATCTCTAACACCCGATGTCTGACCTACCAACCCCCTCATCTCCACTACAGAGGACATTCTTCTTCCCTGGAGAAAGAGACGAGATTTTTCAGCCAAAAGATTCAAACAACATAGCCAAGAAAATGAAAACAAGGCAAGTAAAACATAGAGAAAACTTACATTATAGATAGATTGGGCATTGGCATTGGTAGCAAACAGGTGGGTTATATCTTGCAGAGGCTGCCTCTTCAAAAAATGTAGGCCAGGAAATGGTGTTTCCGATCTGCCTGCTAAAAAAGAAGGAGAGTTCTCCTTGTTTTGGTGTTGTTCCAGAGAAATAGCCACATGCTGAGACCTTGGTGGAAGAAGCAGATTCGCCTGCAACTCCATTCCTATTCTTCAATGTGTTTGAAGAACAAATGGGGAAAGAATTGCAGAGATGAGCGGAATAGGAATAGGTGGGCAGTGTGAGACGTATTTGTAAGCGCGATGCAGAGATTGAATGACATTGGCGGGGTGGGTTTTGAGAATTTGAGATTTCAAAGGAGGAGGGAGAAGCGTGAAAATGGAGTTAAAATGATGGAGGGAGAAACCAAGACTCTAAATTTCAAAACCGGTTCCAAATTTTTACAGTTTGAATTTTTGGGATCCGCCCAGATTTGGTGTAGGAGTGGCGGGGTCACGGGTGCGGGCAGTCCGTGGGTCCTTTCAAGTTTACTCAGGACTTTAAGATTCGTTACACATTGTTCTTATATGTAAAATTATTTTTCACTTATTTCGAGAATACTATTCATCAATTTTGTTATTTCTGGATTGGATTGTGTGTAAGTAGGGGAGAGGAGCCCATAATGGAGTAGGGTCCAATAGTGGGGATAGAAGTAGTCCTAAGTGGGCCCCATAGTGGAGCACTTTAATATTCAATTGTAAAACACTTTTTATCCATAAAGTATGCAAAGTGACAAATAATGTGATGCCACATGAGCGCACCAATAAAACATGATTTAGTGCACCACTATTGGTCTCACTTTTTTTTTTGGGCCTTTTTGGATACCTGAACAAAAAGCACACTGATGTGGCATTATATTTGGTAATGTGGCCCTAAAACGAAATATAGAAGCACATGAATTACCAAATAAATTGTTGTCCAGAATTGGGAGCGATTTGAAATTTCCACGTAGGATTTTGACAAACGCGAAGTTAGGGTGCTCCACTATAGGCCCCTCTCCCCTATATACAATTGAATCCAGAAATAACAAAATTGGTGTTCTTATGGCTTGTGGAAATCTAATAGCACCGAATATTATCCATACTCCACACTAATGTAAGGTGCAATATTGTACTATGAAATTTGTTTGCTTGGATTCAAATAAATAATATTTTTTAAAGTTTGGTTCATTTGTTGATCTTTATCAATTTTAATTTACTTTCATTTATATATTCAATCATTAATTGAATTTTATTCAATTTTATTTTTGGAGATCTGTTATATTATCAATCCAATTTTATATGTATCTATTAATTTGTTAATTTTCTAATATACAATACACAATTGTGTAAAGTTTTTTATCATCATGATGCAAAAAATCTATACATGATTGTCTATGAAGAGGTTTATAATTTATGTCATGGATTGTGAAAATATCATGTCGTTATGCACCTATTTTTTATCTTAGGATTTTGAATTCCTTAGTCAATCTCATGGCGCTCAAGTTTGATCCCAAAGGACTTGTGATTCACCCCAAATTCAAAATTTTCACTTGGAGAAATCCAAACTAAGTTTATTGTCCAAAATAAGTTAAATTTTAGGGATACAAATCACAATGAAATATCAATCTAAAACAGTTATTACTTTATTTTTTAAATCTACTCAAAAATATAATCAATACGCGTATTCTTCAAATCAACTATAATACCCACTCAAACCTTTTTCAATTCAAATTGGTAAACAAAAGCCCTGTAATGTAACTAGTGATGATGTAAAGGGATGTGATTATCTAATGACTAGATTAAAATAATAACAAACCTTAGTATCAAAGAATAACATATTTAATTCCACACAGTTGTTGCAATCTCCATGTATTCTCAAATAACCCTCCTCCATTGTTGTGTGGTGGATAATAACACTCCAATGGAATAGGAGACTAGTATGGCTAACAAATCCAACACGAACCATTAATGGTGCTCAAAATGAACAACAAAAAGAACATCAATCAACAACGATCCTCCAAATGTTTGATTCCACAAATAAATTACACTATCACTAGAACCTTATATAAAATCTCCAAAAAGTAGCAACATACACTATATCAATATTGTAGCAATACAAACTACAATTCCTCCATAAATCTACACAATTGTGATCCTCAGATGGAATTGCCCAAGGTTGGAAACAAGGGTTTTCATCCTTGATCCCAAATGTGGAACCCAAAAGAGTTTTTCTCCTCTCAAACGCAAAAAAAACCAAGGATTTTTGTCCTTGGTTGACCTAGATTGAACAAATTGCTCAAATCTGAAAATATACAAAGGATGACTTATATTCTCCTCAAATGAAAATAGGTGCCTCCTTGATATACATTTTTCAAATTGGACACTTGAGTCTTGAATTTCCCTCCAAGTATTTAACTTTTTATTATTATATTAATATATTAAGTTTCCCTTAGAATTAGAGATTATCGAGCCCAACTTAAATAATATTATAAATTATTTTAATCTGACAAAGGGGACATGAGAACAAAGTATTAAATAAGTGAATATTAGAAATGCAAGGTTGAGAAGTTTATTCCCAACATCGACTTAGTACACATTTGTGTGATATTTTATGTTTTTATGTTTAAAAGCATTCAATGTGCACTTAATTTTATATGAAAATCAAATGGCCTATCAAGGAGAAAATCATTTAAGAAAAATATATTTTCAAGCTCAAAAACAAACACATATACATCAAAATTAGAATATGTGTAACGCCCCGCCTTGGTTACCGTTATAACAAAGTGTAAAGAGTAAAGTTAACTGAATAATTTTTTTTTAAAGTTAATTAATTACACAATTGCTATAAAGTTTCCAAGACAGTGTTACATAACGGGTGATCCCATAATAGTGGTTTACAATTTTTGGCCAAACTGGACACTGAAATTATTATTTTTAAATGAATCTTCACATTCGGGCACCTATAGCGGCTAAACGGTGAGGAATTTGAAGATGGTGCAAACTAGAGTCTCATCAAATTTTGTCTGTAGATTTTAAAAATATTTTTTTCAAAATTTTTGGAATCAAATTGCACTTCTTTTTCCATCTCCCACGAAAATTGATTTTTTTCGGAAAACAACATTTTTAAAAAGTGACGCACACCGTATAACACATAACTTTTTTTCCATGAAGGATAAAATTCTAATTCTTTCAAATTTAGATTTTTAACTCGATATCTAGTGCTTCCACTTGGTTAGATAGTTTTATTAAATATTTTCCTTAATCACGTTTCAAAGTCAAATGATTTACAATTCGGACAAGTAGCGACATTATAGCGTAGAACTTGTATATGTCAAAATTTTATTTTTTTTGTTGGATCAAGGACTTCAATATCTGGTGCACTCATATTTTTCAATTTTTTTTTTTGATAATCTTCTATTTTTCCACATGAAGAACAAAGAAATTCATTTTCGATGAAAAACCTATGTTTAATAAAACTTAAAAAACAAATATATAACAAAACCAAAACATATTAAAATTATATTCATTGGATAACTTGTTCTGAGGAATACCATAATCATTTGAAATAAATTTTAAATGAATTCATTTGATCCCCCAAAAGCTAAATCAAAAGTGATTTTTTATCAACATTTTGATAGGTGTAAAGGAGACGCATTTATAGGTATGGTTTAAAACTAGTGAGGTTCTATCCAAGGGGGTTTGATTTAAGGTGATTTGATCAAACCCTCTTCAATTGGAATCTTTAAAGTGACACTTTTTAAGGCTTAAATCATTATATTTTCTAAAAATATGTGATTTTAGCTAAAATTCGTTCCTCTCAGGAATTGTAAACCACTGTTATGACAGCACCCTAACATAATAAATAAACTCATCACATTATCATAATTCAAGTACAAAACTAATGTCACGAATGTACCTCATAAGTACAAATTTACTTTCATGCAAGATCCAGTTTACAAAATTTATTACAATCAAACATCAGATTGTCAAGATTACAAAATTAGAGATTTCAAAAAATCTCAATACAACAATAAGATGGTACAATGAGTACACTCTTATATAAGAGGTAACTTTTACAAAGCAGAAAGTGATCACCACACAACTGATGTCCTTATCCTCGAACATGCTTCGCATCTACAGTCACGATCCAAGAGGTAACTGGAACCATCTACAAACATAGGACCATCTGCAAGAATATCTAAGATAGAGCACGGTTTCCTCCCGACCACGTGAAACCTGAAGGTCCACTCCCTCCGTGCTAGGAGCTAATGACAGGTCCACGAGTAATGAAGACAGAACATCACGTTTATGAGGTTTACAATTACACATCACGACATAACGTTTACAAATCAGAACAGATACAATCCTAGTAACATATCACATTAAATAGAAATCAGAACATAAGGAATATCGTCATGATATAGACTAAGAGTGTCATCACATTGTCGGGATAGGTTACCTTGGTGAATCTTCCTAGACTACCGGCGCTCTCCAAGAGTTACCCTGGTAGCCTCTATCGATTCCCGGCCCCTATGCAGACCAATGTGGAGTCACTTCATCTTTCAAGTGGAAAAGATGACGACTTGCAATTCCAGGCCTTCTCAGCCTTTTCTCAACCTAAACGATCGTTAAGAAAGTAGACGAGGCAAAAATTATCTGATTTAATATTTAGAACTACCCAACCCCTAATACATCAGTTAGGTTTTCATTGAATTATCACACCTACGATAGGTTACCCAAACAATCACTTCCGGATTTTGGCCCCTACCGAAAGCCACTCTTCTATAACATGACTCAACATAAAATCAATCTAGGGGTAGCTATCAAGCACAAAAATCAAAACCAGAATGTTTATGTCCTTCACTAGAGGCAAATTACAATCTCTAGGATGTCTCTTCAAAAGACCACAAAATAATACAAAGCTATACCCCCACATAAGATAATTGTAATATGAGCACCATCATAGAAATGTAATAATCTTACCAATACAAATTCCATTTTTAAAACTTTTGATGAAAATAAAATAACATCATCAATATTACTCTATATACTCACACCAAATAGTTACAATTTACCAAACTTCAAGAATTAAAAATTCACAATAACAAACTATAGATATTAATTGATCACATACTATTTTAAGAAAACACATCAATAACATTATAGAATAAAGATATTTTAAATCTTTTAAAGAAATTAGATAAATCACCATAAAATTCTATAAACTATCCCTTAATAATCTCAATTAACTAAAACATAATAAAACATAATGAATTAAAAATTCTTGGTAGACAAACTAAAACTATTATTATATTTTTTTTTAATAACTCAATTACATTGAAAATAAAGAAACATTATAACTTACAACTAAAGTTTCAGACTTTTCCTCTTTACTTAACTTTGATTAACTCTTAGCTAATGTTTGCACTTGAAAATATCTATTAACTGTTAGTTATCCATTCAGGTAACTACTACCGATCTTTGCATGAAAAGATAAGTCGAACTAAAGTCAACTACAATAGCTTTCAAACACTTAACACAACTCTAAGTATCAACTGGTACACCATGCCTTCACTGCATGAATCAGTTTCAATTTAAAGACTACTAAACACAAAATTTAACTACTATATCAGTTAAAAGAATCGGATCAGGTAGTCTTCAGGCGCACATCCACCAGAGAAATCTTATGGAAAAAGAAAAGTTTAATGAAGAGTTTTCAATATATAAGTATTTTGTCACTGTCACACAGAATTCGTGGCTAATCCTTCTTGTATTCTAAAACCTACAAGGGAGTAAATTTAGGCGAATAGAATTGTTAATGATATATATAGTTTTCCCTCTTCAAACTTAATGAATATAATATTGTGGTAATACCACTATACCAGGGAGGTTGCGCACATAACAGTCTTAACAAGTTAAAACATACCTAAAGACAGTGATCTTCAGGAATAAAGTGATGAAGACACCAATCCAGGTGGTTTATAAATAAATACAATTAATCAAAATCAATAAGATGGGATGGGATATTTATTATCAAACCATAAGGCTTACTACGCAAGGATGAATACAAAAGTACCAAGAATAGCGAATTCAAACAGTAGATAGTATAATCAAAGATCTTTTTACTCAAACTGTAAGAAGATCCACATCATTCAAGATATAAAGATTTCATGGAAATCTCAGGGATCTACTCAAGACGTCTTTTATACCAAATGATTATGTGTTTACTGCGAATTTAATAGCTAACTCTATAAAGTACAATGACGTTTTTATCCCTCTAAGTCTTACATCCAGCAATCAATAATCAAAGTACAGAGATTAAAAGGAGACTACGCACAGTTATAAAGAATAGATCATATTGAAATTCAATGATATAAGTCTTCAAATTAGATACTCGCCTACACGAAGAAGGTTATTACTAACAACTATAGCCAACACAGGAATTCCCAACGACTGGTAAATATTAGTAACAAATATTGGCACATATTTGAGATTAGGAGTTTATATTATGCATAAGGTGAATTTTTTTATTGTTACACAGATTCAGATCATGTATACAGATAAGATTTTAAATATTTAAACACAATTCAAGTTGAGGTAAAGTGCGGCTATGTACAGCTTAGAAAGATATTAAAAGGTAAACTTTTACAGCTGAAGAAGTTCATGAATCTAAGCTTCCAAATTCAGAAAGGGCAACGCCTTAACCAGAAAGAACAAATCTTTAAAGAGAATAGTTATGCTTAAGAAAAGAAAATGCACTTTTCAAATAGTTAAAGGAACTCCTGAAACAAAGAAGAATACACCATATTTCGCAGACTTAGCATGTTTAAATACATGTATGAAGGTATACCAGACGCTGAGTGAGAGAAGGCACAAAAATCAAGTCTTCATGGCAATACTTCAAACTCTCTTTTTTTATTCTTTCCTATTTTAAGTCTCAAATACTCCTCTAATTCTGTATCTTTGTTGTTTGTGCAGGCTCAACAAAATGATTTTCTTAATTAAATGATTAATTCAACACCAATTTCAAAGAAAGAGTTTAGCACTTGAATTAAAAATTATAGAAGAAAACCTAGTAAACTTTGAAAATCGGGCTGAAACATTATCGAAGTTGAAATCCAGAAGCAGCTTTTTGTATTCCAAAACCCACGATCTCTGTAAAAAGCCCCTAATTTCCCCATAGCCTGCCAACTTTCTTCATAAATTTCCAGTGCCGACTTTCTACAGAAATTTCCAGAACCCTAAGATCACCAATTCCCGTACCTCCCCAATGCAATAAGTTTTTTCTAATATGGTCGACCAATTCCACATAACATTAACTCCAGATCCCCTTTTTAATTATCTTTCAGTTAGAAATTTATTACTTGAAGAAAACTTCTTCTCATACATATTTGTTTCCACAAAATCCTCTTGCCTTATTAAAACAACAACTCATGTTTAATTAAATTCTTTTGAAATAATCCACTTTCACCATTTAAATAAATAAATTATTTAATTCAAATTAATAAATTTAATCACAACACAAGCTTAAGTATTTAAAAATACGTTAACGGACAATTGCTAAACTAAAATGTTTATACACAACACAAAACAATGTAAATCAACATGACAAAATACATTGGACAACTACACAGGGTAACATAAAGATACTCGTTCGAAAAAGAACGATGGTTCGAAAGGACCTGTCAATACCTCCGACAACATATTTATAATGAATTAGGGTATGCTCAGACCTGACAAGCAGGTGGAGCCGTTACCCGGTACCTGAGTCTGCAGGAAACATCAAAGTTAAAACATACATATATATATATACTCATGTTAGAAAACACACCGTGAATAAAAATTGCAGCATAGTAGGGTACTCACGAATGAGTAATGCTACACTGTCTTATCCACCGACACAAACGAGAAAGATCAATCATATACAATCATAACAACATGATAAACATAAGCAATAGTCATAAACAATTAAACCATAAAATGTATGAGTCTATCACAGTATCATCGAACCAACATAACCAAATAACCAGGATGCCAATGTATCATCCGCAAAATCAAAACAACATAGTATCTAGAATCACCTCAGAAATGAAACAACATAATATCAAGGCAATCTAAGACGTCTATCAAGCAGAATCAAACTAAACAGTATGTTGAAATTGGAGGGACACTACAATATGCATCTAGGACATATGCATGCTTAAGAATGTTGGCTTCAAATATTTTCCCATGATCATGAAGTTGGTCAATCAAGGCAACTAACCTACAATAACTTAACTCTATAAATCCAATGAATTCACCAAAGGTATTTTTAAATAACATCATCATTACACACTCAAATATTAAAAGTTATAGATTTTAGTTTGTACAAGATTATTGTCTACCAATTCAAATTCAAGTATCAAACAATATATGTGTGCTACTCAAAATTAACCCTAAGCCACTCTAGATTACATGTAAGGAACTCTACATCCATTTTGATTATGAGGTCCAATGACCATATTGAGGGTAATATTTTCTAGACATTGGTGAGTGAATCCTACATAACATCAATGTTATTTTTTATAACTTCCTGAGTTTAAAAATAAATCTTCTTTTGTGATGAATAAATTATTTTGGGTGTTCCATAAATATTTCTTCCTTCGAATCTCCATGTAAAAATATTATTTTAACATCTAGTTGTTCTAACTCAAGATCAAGTAAAGAAACTAGTGCTAATACTACTCAAATAGAAACAAGTTTAACAACTAGTAAAAAATAATGGAAATCAATATCTTCCTTTTGAAAATACCCTTTTTCTACCAACTTTGTGAGCCATACCTTTCAACTTTCTCATCAAAGCACTTCTTCAATTTGTAGATCCACTTGTAGCCAATATTTTTTTCCCTTTGGGAGTTCTACCATGTATCGTATTTTATTATTCTTCAAAGCATCCATTTCTTCTTGAATTACCATTTTCCAATTAGTACCTTCAACATCATCCCTTGCTTCCCAATAACAAGAAGGTTCCCCACCATTAGAAATCAAGGCAATATATAAACTAGGATCATGCCTTTCAAGAGGATTTTCCTGTTTAAATCTCTTTAAATTCAGTTGTGGCATCTCCATGTTTTCTTGTATATTTTTTGCATCCTCATCTTCATCTTTTGAAGCTTCTTACCACTCCTCTTCTTTTGAAGATGGTTTATTTTCCAACTGAATTTGTTGATTATGTGGTACATGTTCCTATTAATATTGTTTTCTCACCATGGTCTAAATTTTTCCAAGGTCATCATTTTTATTTTATGTCCTTAGGGTCCTAGACCTATAATGTTAAGTCTTAAGTCATGGTTTATAAACAAAAGGAAAAAATAAACTTGCAATTCTTGTTAGCTTTCACACCAAAAGAAGAAGGAAAAGGTTAAGAGTTTTCTTTTTGAGAGCTTTAGGGTTTGTGTGCTTGTCTTTGAAGGAGTCACCACCTATGTTTGGTGTGGGGACTATTTTGCTTCCTTATTGCATGCATGAAGAATAGGGCATATTGCAAAGATTAAAAGGGATATTTACCACATTGCAATGGCATTGGAGGTTTTTCATAAGTCCATTTACACTTCATCCACATTGCAAGACATGTTACATGGAGGTTAGAAAGGTTATAGGGACTCTTTCACACCTCATCCACACATTCAAATTTCTCCAAGATCTAGGTGTTATGTGGTATGCACTCTACACCTTACCAAATTTATGTTACCATTTAAAAGATCAATTGAATCACCAAATCTTTATCAAATAGTGATAAATATTGTCATAAATTTATTCATAACTAGACATAATAGAGTATATAATAGAGTTTCCAAACACCATAGATATTTTGAGGAACTATTAGAAGGATTGTAACCTATGAGAGGAAGCATTGCAAGAATTAGAAAAAAATATTATAGTATTTGAAGGATCTGGTCAATGAAATGTCAAAGATGGAATACCTAAGGAACATTGAGGTAGTTTAAATAGGTTTGATGGTATGGTAAATAGGTCTGGTAGTACGGAAGAAATAATGTTTTGGTGGTAACTTGCATAGAGATTATTGAACAAATGAAGGAGACTAGGCATTATTGTTAGGAAAATGAAGGTGTCTCAAAACCTTTAATTTTTCTTAGCATTGATTATTTAATTATTTACATTTGTTGATAATTATCCCATGTTGTCTTGTGAGTTACAACTTGCAATTCTATTTACAAGGAGGAGTTAATTTGGAAGTTACTATTTACAGGTGGAGTTGTGCATGAAGGCATTTTCTATTTTCATGTTTTTGTATGGAATGTGAGTTTTGGAGGTGCAGTTATTTTTTGGCAGGTGCAAGTTTTGCATGTGCAAGTTTAATGACAATTGGTAGTTGCAATATTACATGTGACAATTGGAAACTTACCGATATGCATGTGTAGTGATTTTGGCAATTTCCATGTTGCATCTTCAACCTTTGGAATTTGAGTTTAGAAATGTCTAATTAATGCATTGTAAGCTCATATATATTGAGCAATTGTATTTTGGAGTTAGAGGTTGTTGTATTGTTAACATACCATTATGTTGTTGGATTGGCTCCAAAATTGTAACACAAACAAACTCTTGTAGAGGCTTTCACTACAAGTGTATTGTAACTGTTTATTTATAGATCTAGTACATTGTTCAAGCTTTTGGAGTGTGGGGTCTTCTCCTAAAAGGGTTTTCCCCACCTATATTTGGTGTTATGTGTTTTTTATTGTATCTCTAATGTTGTTTATATTTACTTATTATGTGCATCTTCTTTAGTGTAATTGAATAAGGGTTTGAAACTGTAGAAATTTACACATTCTCTCCTCTAATAGATTGGTGTTGGAATATTTTATGCATACTTGGCTTCCTTTTAGTTGGTATCAAGGCTTGACCACCTCTGTTTCCTAGTGTGGGTTAAAGGGTTTCTTGTACTAATCTTATTTGAGTGGGAGCTTGTTGCAAAAAAAATTTGTCAACCCTATTGTAGGAAGGATGGAGAGCACATCTTGTAGAGTTGATATAGAAAAATTTAATGGAGGCAACTGTAAGGTGTGGAAGCTTAAGATGGAAGACATGCTTACAAATTTTGATTTATGGACAGTTGTTTCTAAAACTATGCCAATGGGCATGAAACAAGAAGATTGGGATATGATGGATTAGAAAGCTAATGGTATGATAAGACTTTGTTTAGCTAATTCAATACTCCTAAACACTCATGAAGAGAAGACTGTTACACTTATTTGGAAGAAAATTGCTCAAATTGATCAGATTAAATCCCTAGTAAATAAGTTTTTCCTATGAACAATATGTAATTTTATAAATAGAGTAAGGAGGATTTATCACAAATCACTTGAATGCATTCAACATGTTTGTTTCCCACTTGAACTGTGTTGGTGTGAAAATGGAGGAGGAGGATCATTGCATGACTTTTTTGTGCTCACTGTCGAATTCTTGGGACCCCCTTGTCATGGCCATTGGAAGTACCACTACCACCTTTAAGATGGATGATGTGGTTGTGTCATTACTATTTGAAGATATGCAAAGAAAATATTTTGAAATGGCTAAGGAGGCTCTAGCAGTTCAAGGAAGAACGGAAGAAAAAGGAAAAAAGAATAACATGAAGAAAGAAAATTTAGAACCCAAATCTCATGGGAGATCTCTTGTCTCCTGGTAATACCAAGGTGAAGTATTGGATTGTGGAAAATCTGGTCATTTCCACAAAGAGTGTAAGGAGGAGAAAAAGAAGTTGTTCTCCGATTTTGAATTTGATAAATCCTCTCAAGATGATGCATATGCTTTTGTCACTACTTTGGTAATGCATGCATCACAAGATGTGTGGTTGATAGAATTGGGTGCTTCTTTCCCCATGACTTTGGACCGAGATTGGTTCTCTAAGTATGAAAGTTATGATGGTGGGAAGGTGTACCTAGGTGATGATTCTCACTTGAAGATTGTTGGTAATAGAAGAGTGAAGATAAGATTCCTAGATGGTAGAGTAAAGGGGATCGATGGTGTCCTGCATATCCCTAGTTTGGCATGGAACCTTCTTTTTGTAAGTATGTTGAATGATGTGGGTGTAAAAATTATCTTCTCAAATGGAGGATGTAAGATGACAAGAGGAGATATGGTGCTTGCTAAGGGTGTTTAGATAAGCACTCTATTTTAGCTAGATGCATGCACAATTTTGTGTAATAGTTCTTTTGTGGAGATGAAGAAAAGAAATTCTAAGTCACTATCCTCACCATTGGAACCAACAACGAAGAAGAAAGTTGTATCTACTTCTGATGGTCGTGCTTTTTGAGTAGGTCTAAAGGTGCTAATTATTTGGAGATGAAGCTACCTATTGAGAAGATGATGCTCTGACACCAAAGACTTGGTCACATTGGTGAAAAGGGTTTGAGAACCCTAAAACATAAATACCTTGTTGAGGAGCTTGATGATTGTAATCTTGAGTTTGATTTTTGCGAATACTATGTCTATGGAAAATAAAATTGTGTTTATTTTTATCATAGTTCTCACAAATATTCTAGGGTTTTGGACATGTGCATTTTGATGTTTTTGGTCATATAAATGTTCCTTCATTATCCAAATCTATGTATTTTGTTTCATTTATAAATGATTACTATAGGACATTTGTTTATTTTTTCAGAAGTAAATCTAAAGTCTTCATTTGGTTTACTTGGAGTTTAAGGCTCTAGTAGAAAATCATATTGGTAGGAAGATTAATTGTTTGAGGATTTACAATGGTAGTGATTTTTGTTCTGTAAATTTTAATTTCTATAAAGAACATGGGATTCAAAGGAATAAGACAACTCCATATACCCCTCAGCATAATCGAGTTACAAAGAGGATGAATAGGACATTGATGGAGAGGGCTAAGAGTATGTTGAGTGGTGCTAGCCTTGAACAAAATTTTTGGGCCAGAGTTGTTGCCATTGCATGCTATCTCGTTAATAAATCTCCCACATCAACTCTTGTTGAATAGACACCTATGGAGGTGTGGTCGGTAAAGAATCCCTCATTGATACATCTTTGTGTGTTTGGTTGTGGGGCATATGATCATATGCCAAGGGAGAAAAGGTCAAAGTTGGAAAACAAGGCTATTAAATGTATCTTCATCGGTTATGGTATTGGTGTGAAAGGGTACAAGCTTTGGGATCTAGTGGTTGAAAAGGTTCTCTACAGTAGAAATGTTTTAGAGCAATGAAACCGTCTTCCAATGTTTTACAACCTACAGAAGAAGATATATAAAAGATGTGGTTCAGTTTCCTCTTGACCCTAAGAAAGTTGAACCTAAAGCCCAAAATGGACCTAACAATGAGGAGATTTTGAGAAGCTCTAGAAGTTCTCAAGAAGAAGAAGAACCTCAACCTTAGCAATTAAGGAGGTCTATGAGAGATAGGCGACAACTTGATAGACCTTTGGTTATTCACTTGAATGGTTTTCTCATTCATTTTTGGATTCAAATTATTTTTATTCTTTGATTGTTAATTCTTATCAGCCAAGGGCTATATAAGAGGCTATGGGTATGAGTGATGTAGATTCCTAGATTCAGAAGCCATGGATGAGGAGATGGTTGTATTGAAAAGAAATAATACATGGGATTTGGTGCCCTTGCTTGAAGGATGCAAACCCATTGGTTGCAAATGGGTGTTTAAGAAGAAAGTCAGTCTTGATAACAGGTTTGAGAAGCATAAAGCAAGGTTGGTTGTGAAGGTTTATTCACAAGTGGATGGAATAGATTATGGTGAGATATTCTCTTGTATTGCAAAGTTGACATATATTCGGTTCTTGTTATCATTAGCAGTAGCATATGATTTGGATTAGATGGATGTGAAAATAGCTTTCCTTCATGGTGATTTGGAGGAAGAAATCTATATGTCACAACCTAAATAGTGTGTGTTTAAAGGTAATGAAATTATGGTATGCAATTTGAAATTTTTTTTGTATGGTCTTAAGAAATCTCCTAGGAAGTGGTACCATAAATTTGACACCTTTGTGTTGAATTTGGGAATTTTTTGAGATCTAAAAATTTGATCATTGTGTTTACTAAAAAACTATTAATGATAATTTTCTTATCATTACATTATATATTTATGATATGTTATTTTTTGGGAAAGATAAAAGTTTGATTTTAGATTTGAAGTCCTAGTTGTCCTCACAGTTTGAAATGAAGGATTTAGGTGTATCTCGGTGTATCTTGGGGATGGAGATAAAAAGAGAAGAAGCTAACAGAAATCTTTGGTTAAGCTAAAGTATGTGAATGTAGTGTTCGAAAGATTCAACATGACAGCTTGCAGATAGTTAGTTGTTCATGTGTTGTAAGGGACGAAGCTTTCTGTGGAATATTTTCCAAAGTCTCCTTCTGAGATGAAGGAAATGACCAGAGTACCCTATGCTAGTGTTGTAGGAAATTTCATGTATGTTATGGTCTATATGATGCTAGATATTGCCTAAGAAATGGGAGTCCTAAGTCATTTTATGGCTAATCTTGGACGAGCACATTGGGATGTAGTTAAGAGAGTGTTTAGATACTTGTGGAATACTTCTGAGTATGCCATGTGTTTTCATGGTTATCCTTTTGGACCTAGGAATTCAGTTTATATTCATGGGTTTGTGGATTTTGATTGGGTAGGAGATATTGACAATAGAAGACCCACCAATGGATATGTATTCATGATGTTTGGTGATGTCATTAGTTGGATGAGTAAGTGACAAGTTGTAGTTGTTTTGTCCATAATAGAACTAGAGTACATGATAGCTACTCATGCTTGTAAGGAAGCCATTTGGATTAATTTTTTGTGTTCAGATGTTGAGCTTGATGTAGGACAAATCACTATCTATTGTGATAGTTAGAGCGCCATTTGCTTGGCAAAGAATCATACTTTCCATGCAAGAGCAAAACACATTGATATTCATTTTTTTTTGTTCATGATATGGTGGAAGATGGAAAGGTAAATTTGGAGAAGCTTAACACTCTGACGAATGTTGCAGATGCATTGACAAAGCTAGTGAGCACAGAGAAGTTCAGATGGTGTTCAAAATCTATGGGCCTCACGACCTCTACTAGTTAAATCATACTACTTTCATAATGACTATTCAAAGGTGTTCGATAAACGGGAGAATGTTAGGAAAATGAAGGTGTCCCAACCTTTCATTTTTCTTAGAATTTAATATTTAATTATTTAATGTTGATAATTATCCCATGTTGTCTTGTGAGTTACAACTTGTAGTTTTTATTTTTGATGAGGATTCAATTTGGAAGTTACCATTTATATGTGGAGTTGTGTATTAAGGCATTTTCTATTTTTGCACTAAGTTTACATGGACAATGACTTTTGGAGGTGTGGTTATTTTTTGCCAAGTGCAGGTTTAGTGGAAATTGGCTTGCAACATTGCATGTGGTGACAAATAGAAACTTATTGTTACGCATGTGTAGTGATTTTGGTGCTTTCTATCTTGCATCTTCGCCATTTGAAATTTGATTTTAGAAATGTATATTTAATGCATTATAAGCTCATATGTATTGAGCACTTGTATTTTGGAGTTAGAGGTTGTTGTATTATTAAGATACTGTTATGTTGTCGGATTGGCTCCAGAATTGTAACACAAATAAACTCATGTAGAGGCTTGCACTGCAAGTGTATTGTAGTTGTTTGTTTACAAATAATACATTGTTCAAGCTTTTGGAATGTGATTTTTTTCTCTCGAAATGGTTTTCCCCCATATATTTCGTGAACTATGTGTTTGTATTGTATCTCTAATGTTGTTTATCATTACCTATTATATGCATCTTCTTTATTGTAATTGAATAAGGGTTTGAAATTGTATAAATTTGCACACTCTCTCCTATGATAGATTTGTTTTGGAAGCTTTTCCGCGTCCCTGGCCTCCTTTTAATTATATTTTCATATATTAATGGTTAGAGTTCATCTAATGCGCAATATATCCTCATAATCCAAATAAGTGTTTCATATGTATATAGGATAGTGTTAAATATAAATATAGAAGTCATTAGAATCCAAAACAAAGTGATAGTTGTGTCACAGTAGTTTTTAAGTCTTCAAGGGTATAACTATTTATCAAATTCATGAATCATATTATTGATGAAAATATCAGTTTGTAAATGTCACTAGTAAAAGAAAGTGTGAATGGCAGTCACATGGTCTGGAGAATTCATCAAAGATTCATGACAATCCATTGGAATATCATAGTTGTATGACAATATATTGGAATATCATAGTTGTATGACAATATAGTGGAATATCATAGTTGTACATATGACAATCATATATTCTTTTATATCCCATGAAAAAACCATCACAAGACAAAGAAGACATTCAACACTTCTAGTGATGTTCATAAACCTTATGACACAATTAAAGTACTATTTTAAAGAAAGGAAAATCACATAGACAATAATAAATACCAACATATTGCAATTTTTGGAACAATGAATACTCTAGAATGGAGTCAAAGGCCTTCTTAGCATGCTTCCTTTAGACAATAGTTTTATGAAATTTTATAGGTGTCAAGGAATATGCAATGATATTTTTAATGTCAAGGAATAATTTTGGATTGCATGTACACAAGCTACTTGTATACATAAATTATAATAGGATAGTCATTGAAGATTGTAGATGACAATCTAAAGTCACAAAGACTATATAATAAGACAACCACATAAATATATAATAGTAAAATTATAAATACAATCCTATGAGGTTATATGAAGGTCATTCCCCATAAATTATTATGACAATGTTCCTACTCATGAAGGAGAAAACTTGGTAGTGACCTAGATACTCACCTAGACCTAAAGCATTAAGGAGAGAACACTAATGTGAGTGCAATGGATAATAAATGAAGAACACAGATCACAACTTTCTTAAAAAAAAGATAGTCATAAAAATAGGAGAAACCATGTTTCAAAGGTGATAGTTCATGGAGTACATTCCACAAACCCTACAAACATGTAAGTGGCCACATGATAGTGAGAGGCTAATTTAGACAATGATAAAATAAGCCAACATGACCTATAGACTCATAGACATGGTGACAGGAACATTAAGTATGATAGTCAAAAAGGCATAATCACGAAAAAGAGGCTTTCAATGAAAATAAATAAAAATTGAAAGGAGGATTGAGCTTTCTAGAGTTGGGTATGTGCAGGATCATCATGGAAAAAACAAGCCCTTGAGTGGCAAAAAATTCAGAAAAATCAGAGTTAGGCAACTTGACGTAAAAATTTGAATAAGCTATCTATATTATTTCAAAAATATGTAAGAATAGAATTTGTAGAAAATTGAAATTTGTTTCAAACTACTAGGTTTATTTTTAAAAATAAAAATATATTTGGTGAAAATTTGAAATTTCAATGCAAGAGTACTTAAATTTCGTGGAAAAATAAGAAGTAGGTGTCTGTCTAACCACCCTAACCACAATAAAATGATAATATTTTTTTATAATATTTTAGATATAAGTAGAGGACTCATGGAACGATGTGATGCATATTTTTTTGTAATTTTTTTAAAAGTAAATAATTATGATTGTTTTATTACAACTTTAAAAAAATATAAAAACTCGTATGTCTGACCACCTTAACTTGGTCAAAACTTCATGAAATTCAATTTATTTATTTTTAATCCTATAGTATGCAAAGCATAGAATGTGATGCATGTTTTGGATTCAAAAAATGTGATATTGTTTGAAAGCTATAGATGTTTTTCAATCAGCCTATCAATCAGGAATTTAGTCGTAATTCAAATAGAAAATGAATAATAATTATTTATTAAATTTAAACTAAAGCATAATTTATATTGGTGGAAAGTTGAGAATCTCCTATAAAAACCCTTTTGTTTCATGAATTTTGGGTTAAAAAAAAGTCGTCAGCCACATACGCTACACATACCCATCATATCGCCACTTTTTGGCCCATCATGATCCTACACATACCTAGTTTTAGGAGGTGGCATATCAATGTCTTCAATTTGACACAATGAGAACAACATAACAGTCCCTAAGAATAGTGATCTATTGGTAATTTACAAGGCTACAAGATACCTTAGGGTAGAGTTTAAAGATCGATTATCAATGGAAAATATGAAAGAATCATTTGTCTACAAGGTATGGTTGATCTAATTGGCTATCATGAAAGGGTTCTTTACTGTGTATGATAGATCACAAGACCAGTGGCATACATGATATGACTGCCCAAGTTTCTCATATTTTGATGATGATGTTAGAAAACTTTAAGTTTTGTCATAATGTGAAGAAATAAATGTAAGATAATGTTAACCCTGACATGATAGTGTGAAAAAGGTTAAAAGATAGTCATATATCCCATAACAATCCAATGAGCTTGATAACTATCAAATGTTGATGAAATGATAGTGTCAAGTAATGATCCCAGTCCACACATCATCAATGATATGCATACACATTATCTATAAGTGGATTGTAATCAAGGACAACATAATGAAAGGCTAAAGAATATAAGGCCTCTATAAGATACATGCTCGTCAAGGGCTCGACAAGTTGGAGTTAATCATAACTATAGTCTTGATTGTAGCCATGAAAAAAATTAAGGCAAATAGATAATTGTGATGATGGAGAGACCTTCTCCTGCACCTCAAGGATGCCTAATTCAATTCAATTTCATTGTAAACACATATCTTATTTTTTTATAAAGAAATTTTGAGGCAATAAGGGGCAGTTGAAGGGGAATAATGTTAGTTTGGGGCAATTATGATAGCACTATTAGTATTTGAATATTTTTTAAAGCATTTAGGTGGCTAAAGAGCATATTTAGGAGAAAACAAAGTTTAAAGAGTTCAAAAATTTCAAGGACCTTCGTCCCCCAACACCTACTTGGAGCCTTCAAAAGAGTCAAAATAGGGGAGTCAATTTTTCAATGCCCAAATGAAGAATGGTCAAGTTACCAAGTCAAATTAAATCATTAATTGTCTTTAGTTCATATCCTAGACTATCTCCTATGTTGGAATAGAGAAAAAGGATGCATAGGATCATCTCTAGGGAGTTCTTTCCATCTTTTGCTCAATATTTTAACTCAGCTTTTGAACAAAGGAGAATTATAAAGACCTGATTTCAAGAAAATGCTAAAATTTGTATGCAGTTTTAATACCTTTTTATCAATAAAACAAGCATATTTTCCTTCTCAAATTTGTATGTTGTGTGAAACTATGAAATGATTGATGGGTTTTTGTGATAGCATGAGCAGTCCATAATTTTATGTCTCATTTCTAAGAACCTTTATATAGAAACATATATATATATATATATATATATATTATGCAAGTCATAGTTTATGTTATTGGCTTGAACAACTCTTAGTTATGAAAAAACATCTTATTTCCTCATAAAACTATTGAAACTTAAACTTGTATATGAAATATTGATGCATAAGTATATCAAAATAAAAGTTTTTCATGATATATCTCACTTATTGAAATTTTGTATGTCAAAAACAAATACAATTCATAAAAACATGGTGTATCATATCATCTCCTTTAGGTATTACATTTTAATTCCATGTCTTTTTTGCCCCTTTTTCCTTAAGAACAGTAGTAGGGTAGATTAGTTTAGGTAAAGCGCTAAGGGAACCAACCCCCACTAGAGACTCAATCCAATCTACAGGAAACCCATGGCCTTGGAGTGTTTCCGTGTGGTATCAATTGAAGAGAGATTTAACCTTTTACTCTTTCAAGGTTATATTCAAAATTGATAACATTTCTTATTTCATTTCAACTTCTACTAGATGTGTTTTTGTGAAAGAAGGTTCATCGAATATCATATCTTTTTTATTGATGATTTTGTGGGAAATATGATCCAACAATATCTATCCCTTAATTCCATCACCATAACCAAAAAAAAAACTTTGATATGGGGTCCAACTTAGAGCATTCGTCTTTAGGAATAAGAGCAAAAGCATCATTGCAAAAAAAAAGCAAATTTTATTAATCACAAGAATGACCTATTCATGCATCTTTAGGAATCTTGCATTAAATATTGCAACTAATGGTGATCAATTTTCCAAATATCATGATGTAGTGAAGGCTTCTTCCCATAGCTCTTGCTCTGACTTGGCATAATTGAGCATGGTCCTTGCTCTCTCTAGAAGAGATTTATTCATTCAACAACACCATTTTACTGAGGAGTGTAAAATGTGGTTTTATGCATTTTGATTCCAACTTCATGACAATAATTTTCAAATTCCAAAGATGTGAACTTTCCCCTATTATTTGTTCTTAAACACTTGATTGACCTACCAGTGCTCTTTTCAACCAAAGCTCTAAACTGCTTAAATAAATTAAACACATCAACTTTCCTTTAATAATATAGACTCACACTCATCTATAGTAATCATCTATAAATATCAAAAAATATGATGATCCTCCAAAAGAAACTATAGGGGATGGTCCCTAAACATCTAAATGAGTATAATCTAGGATACCCTTGTATGACTATGTGTTTTGAACTTTTTCGTAGTCTGCTTCCCAAAGACAAAAATACTTGTAAAAATTCAAATTTAGAGATTTTAAATCTAGAAGTAACTTACATTTTATCAGCACATGTATCTCTTTCTTGCTCATATGGCCAAGAGGTTCATGCAATAAATGAGTGGATTTATTTAATTTTTTAGATACCATTATTGCTTCACTTATTTTAGTACTCCCTTGTAGCTTTTAAAGGTTCCCAATATTTTTAGCCTTTGTCACCACCAAAACACCCTTAAAATCCTTCATTGCTCCACCTTGACTAGTAAATTTATAACCTCCAAAATATAAAACTTCCAAGGAAATTAAATTATTTTTGAGTTATGGTACATGTATTACCTATATTAGCATCCTCACAATACCATTAATATTTTAATCTTAATGCTCCCAATCCCAATAGTCTTACAAGAAACATTGTTTCCCATAAGATTAACACCACCATCAATAGTTCGGTATGTGGAAAAACAAACTATATGTGGAAACATGTGATGCAAAGCACCAAAATAACCATTACTCATGATATTATGAGATATTTCAAACAAATAATAGTTTAAGAACCATACATGAACTTGTCTCAACTAGATTCACTTCCTTTGTGGAGTCATCTTTGGTTTCTACCCTCTTCCAAATAACTTTCTTGAGATGCTTTGATTTTTTATAGTACCAACATTTCCATTACCCTTTCTACCTTTTGACCTAGATCTTTATGCATCTCAAAATTTCCCTTTTTTGTGGACCGACCCCTAGCCATTGCTTCTAGTGTGGAGGCTTTTATACTAAGTTTTCTTTACACCTCATTAGACAAAAAGGCCCATTATAATATAATCAAATTCAAGGGCATCTATTGTGCTAATGCTAATGGAAATGACTAAGTGGTTCTAAGAATCGAACAATGAACACAATAACATGACTATCTTGTCGGCATCCTTAATTTTTACATCCATACTAGTTAACCTAAAAATAAGAGTATTGAAAGTACTTAAATTATCAATAATTTATACCTTCCTTCATTCTAAACATGTACAACTACCTCTTTGAATAGATTATATTTGTCAAGGATTTCCTCATATAAAGGCTCTCCATTCTACTTCATAATCTTGTTGTTATTTCCTCTCCAACAATGTTGAAAAGCACATAATTTTTCAAACACAATCAAATTATGTTGTGCATCTAGATCTTCCTAGTCCTTATTGGTCATACATGAAGATTTCCTTTTCTTTCCTACTAACAACTTGTGCATTCCTTGTTGCAACAATAAATTGTGCATATTAAGTTTCCACAAATTAAAATCATTCTTTCCATTGAACATCTCCACCTCGAATGTTGCATTTGAAACCTTTTCCAATTGATGTGGAAAAAATACCTAACTAGATAACACAATTGTTGCAAAAAAAAGGCTTTGATACCACTTGTTGAAAAAATCATGAACCCATTTTAATCATACAATATTGTAGCATTAGTTATTTGTGAAGAAAATAGAGATAAAACATAATAACAAAATAATCAAACACATCAATGACCCAAGGATTTATGTGATAAAACCCTAGCAATTTACCAAGAAAACATACATGGGGTAAAGTATCAATTCTTATTACTTAGCTCAAAAATAAAGTATAGTACAATATTCATGTAGCTACCACATAAAAATATATAATATTTTCCACATGTCCACCATCGTCAAATCTAGGGAATTTTGATGAGTCGCCCAAATTTACTCTTTAAGAAAAGTAGGTTTTTAATCATAAATTTATTTTTTCTTTAAGGGTTATTTCCCTTAAAGCCCCATTTTGTGGGGGTCCCAACTCGATGACCACTAGGCCAAGGGGAAATTTCCCCCTTGGAACCCCCTAAGCTAGGTTGGTCTTCAAACCACACTACAAATAGGTCCAAAATTTAGTACCTCTTTTATTTGTTGTCAAAATCTCAACATTCTTAAGTCAAAACTTGCTCACTTTGCCTAGTGTATTATTTTTCAAGGTCTTCTAATTGGATCCAAATTAACCCATTTCAGGGTTCATGCTCTCCAGTATATTTCTTGTGGTCATCAAGAGTCTCTTAAGCATCTTTTATAGTTTTATCCCAAAGCTCTAGTTTCCTAGACCAGGATTTGTGATTTTTCAATCCTTTTAAACTTGACCCTTTTTCTTGGCATGTAGTTTTGTTAGGGGATTAGTCTAGAATCCCTACCAAATTCACTCAGATTCAACATGCTTTCAAGGTGGAAATTATTTTTAGCATTTGGAAGGATAAAAATGCTACTCTATTTTTTGGATGTTTTGTTGATCTTATTTTTTGCTTTATACTAAAGCTATGATTTTCTCTAACATGCTTATGCATATTCAAGTGTAATTCATCAAGGCTTTACTTAAATTTTCTCATCTTTAGGTGTTGTTGGTTCATTGGGATAATGCCACATGTATTGTTGTCAAAGTCCCTTCGACCCTTGCCTCTAGTTGGATTTGTTCTCCACATCATGGGCATCGTTGAGTGTGCAATCATTCTACTCGTGGCCCAACCAAGACACTCATTCACAAGCATCTCCACCTCTTGTTGGAAGAGGCCATGTTTAGCAAGGGTGGTTGTAGCCTTCTTCCCATTGTTCTACTTCTCCCTTGGCTTTTGGTTGTTGGGTTGCTAGGTGGTTGAATTTTAGCAAATTCCCCTAATTGGCTTTTATTATTTCCCTTATTTATGATGCTACAAAAAAAAGAAAAAAAGATGATATTAATGATGGTTGGGATCCTCCTATGGATACTTCAAACCTCGTTGATGTATGAGGTAGACTAGATGACTAAGATCCACCTTCACCTCCCAATGCTCTTGCTCTTGCCACATAATGGCATGTGTTAATTTGTGTTTTGTTCTGAGCTACTACCCCATTTGGACTTTTGGGTTGTGACTCTTTCCACCCACCTTTTTTGTGAATATGTTTAAATCTTTTTTTTACAACTCTGGTTTGGGTGCATTTACCTTATCTACCTCTGCAATACTAATGTGAGACTAGCTTGAGAGCAATTGGTAATTCTCTTGGAAAATTTGTGGAGTAATCCCCAATACTTTTAATTTTGTATGCATTATATATGCTTAAGTATAAGCTAAAATTGATTTGAACAAGGGTTTGCTAGAAAACCATCATTTTAAAATATGGACAATATTGGACCTAAATTCTAGACAAAGTAACATTTTTTAAAATGTCATTTGGGGTTTTCAATACAAATATTTTTTATCCAAATGCCCTAAAAAAATCTCAATTAGTATTCAAAACAAAAAATAATCTACACCCACTTAGTGGTAAGGGGCACAAGCCTACCATTATGTGCTCTTCCCAACAAAGCAAGAGAATTTTTTGCCTCCTTCGAACAAGACTAAAGAGACAAATTTTGAACCTGCACTAAATGAAAAACATTCTTATCTTGATAATGACAAGATTTTTGAAGAAAACACTCTATATAGAAGATAATATGGAACCAATGATGTATCCATAAATATTGTTGAAAAGTTGATTTTCTTTACTTTGCCTCAAGTGCATCCTTCAATCAACATTCTGTACAATTTGTGACCAACCCTTTAAGGATCTCAAGGTCAAAGATTTTGTCAAATGAAAAATTGTTGAAAAAATAGTTTAATTCAAAAATGAAATATCTCAATACAAAATGACAATAATATCCTAAGATAAAAAGGTTTAATGACATTCTCTTTCTTTTTTTGTTACATAAAGAAATCAATTAAAATCCTTAATTACCTCCACCTAAGTCAAATGTTCGACTCAAGCACTTAAATTTCTTGCCATTTCTTCATTCAACAACATTGCAACGTATTAAATTTCTAATTCTAATTAGCAACCACTATAATCCTACCTCTTTTTGATAAAGTCCAACTAAAATGAGGAAGACCCTTGTGAACTCAAAAGAACTAAAGATCTAATATATATTTATTTTTGTTTGTAAAACAATTTCATTCAAAACTTTTACAATTTATATCTATGATTTTTTCTATTATTTTATATCTCCCTTCATGTACGAACAACTTATTATAATAATTAATTACGCCGAAGGCGTGTCCTATATGAGCTTTCAGAGCTCATTTTGCCTATCAACGGTCCAAAACGCAGGATAGGGCTTGGTTGACATTAAAATGATTCTTTGTCGTCCATTATTTCACCCTGTTTTTTCTGCTTTCCCGCCGCTATTGGTCTCATCGTCGTCAACAGTCATCCATGAGTACTTCTACAGTCCGGCCTTCAATCCTTCACATCAGCATATTTAATTTTCTGCCCTAATCAGAGTTACGACGCTGTCATAGTCCACTTGCAGGCTTTAATCGGAGGTATGCTTGTCTTTCATTCGGCATAGCATACATGGTGGATACTGTCAAATCTACGACGGGTACCATTTCTAAATCTGTCAGTGTACCCTTTTTACAGTTTGGTCGATAATTTTAATCGGAATATCCATGGCTTTGTGCATCTTGTCCATCTTCTGGTCAACATTGTTGCCAAATTAGCATCATGCAGACCCGTCCAATCACCCCTGCAAAATGAGTTCCTCTAAATGGGGAAGTAAAATCTATTGAGAAACTAAACTAATAGATATAAATGCAGAGTCTACAGATCTCATCTCTTATCTGGATGGTTGTTGAGTTATAGTTCATATAGATCAAGTAAGACTTAGAACAACGAGTGTCCTTTGCTAACTAAGATAGTCCTGAAACATGTAAGGAATCTTGGTTGCTTGACATGCAATAATTCATTTTGGTTTTTCTGATCATGAATGATAACTAATAAGAATAGATCCAACAGTACCGACTGGAAATAGATGAAACCGATTGCACAAGTGAAAGAAGATAACAAAGCACAGGTTGATCTGAAATAGTTAGTTGTTGCTGCTATGGAAAAGTGTGCTGAACTTTTGGCATCTTTAATCAAAAGAGTTAACAAAACTGAATTGCTAACAATGACAATGGATCAGAAAATAAAAGGCTGATTTACAAACCTTTCTCAGCATCTTCCATTTGCCACCATAAGGTGCCCACACCATGTATTGAGAGTTGTAGCCCAGATAGACCTAGCTCCTGCGTTGCCAGGCCTGTTGGAGAAATTGATATCCAGTGTCTTTAAAAAGGCCTTTACAGCAGCAGGTGTGTTAGCCACCACTATTTTATTTGTGTCCAACGTCAAATACAGAATTGGCCCATATTTCTTTGACAGGTTTGTCAAAGTGACATGAGGCATTGAACCGAATAGAGGCAAGCAGCCTAGAATAGGCCATCCAGAAGGTCCAGGAGGAAGCTTTCTGTTTTTCCTCATAAGATATCTAAATCCATGAACAAATAGAGCCATGAAAGTCCCCACAGTAAAACTTCACTAAACACCTCCATGGCTGTCTTGGTGTAGGACTACACTATGGCTTACTTTGCAAATAGCCTAATTTGTTGTGGTATATATAGTCTTTCTTGAAGTTGGAAATTATTTAGGTTGTTTGTATTGTTTGGTGCAAACATGTGACTTACCAGTGGGTCTTCCTCAAACATGCCTTTTGACATAACTTAATCCGTTAAGAAATATTAAAAAGTCTTTTAATTTAGTTAAAATTCTGTTAAATTATATATAATGTTAATTTTGTCAGTGATTATGTTCGAAATTATATGTAATCTGTTTTTGTTAAATTATGTATAATCTCAATTTTGTTAGTGATTATGTTCGAAATTAAAAGTAATCTGTTTTGTTCAATATCATTTTTTTTACTATTTATTGATTTAAAATTTTAATATGAAATAGTATCCAGTCTGTCTCAATCAGGGTAGAATTTGTCTTAAATTGTTGCAATACATAAAATAATTACATAAATAATAAAGACTGTAAACTATCATCTTGATGATGGATCATTGAGTGTGATCTGAAACGTTGATGAAAAAACTCAAACACAATCAAATATCTAGAAACAACAAATCTTATGCATTATGTATTGTGGAAATCTCATAGCATTAATAAATAATAAATATTTATATAATAATATAATAGTTAATACATAAAATTTGAAAAAAATATACCTGCTTAAATCTGTACACCAATTGTGTAACACTAGTCAATTAAAATATGTACACTCATTTTAAATGTAAATAATATAATAATAAATACATAAAATAATGACATAAATAATAAATATTTATATAATAATATAATAGTTAATACATAAAATTTGAAAAAAATATATACTAATATTATTCTATAATAATTTTTTTAAAAAAATTAATACTAATATTAAAATCATTTTCAAAATGACCTATCAATTGATCTCATTTACTACAGAAATGTGTAAAAAAAAAAACCAATTTTCCCCTAATTTACCTTCCACACCTCTTGGCGTACCCATTGCACAAGGTGCAATAGCTAGTTATAAATAACTATGGATTTTATAAGAGAAGAGATGCTTTTCTGTAGGCCCGGCTTAAAGATCACATACTAAGCTTTGACCGCTTAGGTGTGCATGTGGGGCCCCCCTTAACATCCCGTTTCCCGTTCTGTTTTCAGTTGTGCTCGTCTACTCTGCACGGTAACTGTCACTGCAACGGTTAAGTTTTCATTTTAATTTTGAATCTGCACTACGAAGGTCGTTTGGTGGATGGAGGTCAATTTAATTTTTTGAAACTAACTACCGCCCACCCGCGCATTGCTCAAATTCTCGCGCTGCAAAAAAATAGGTCTCCAAGCGATAGTCGAACTGTTTACATTTGCCAACGTAGTCCCAGCCGATGCCAAAATGGGAGCTTTGGAACAGAGAATCCATTATAGCACGGAGGGTTTAGGAAATTTGTCAGATGGTGTAGTTGGAAATGCTTTCGTAGACATGTATGAAAAATGCAGAAGTGAAGACAGGTACGTGAATTGTTTGGATGAATGCCTAAAAGATGCGGTCTTATGGAATGCAAATGGAATGCTACGATTGCAGGATATGCACAAAATGGTTTGTTGAAAAGGTTTTAGAAACTTTCAAGCAAATGCAATGGCAGGTGTAAATCCAGAATCCTCAACCTTGCCAGCACCCTCCCTACCTGTGCCGAAATGGGAGCTTTGGAACTGGCTATGCACACCCATCGTAGGATTACGGATGGATGAATTTTGTGAGAGGTTGTAGTTGCAACTATCCTGGTAGACATGTATGCAGAATGTGGAAGCACAGACAAACAATGTGAACTGTTTGATAGAACACCTCAAAGAAATGTGTTTTCACAGAATACCCTAATTGCAGGATATTCATAAAATGGATTTGTTGAAAAGGCTTTTTAAACTTTCAAGCAATTGCAATTGGCGACTGTAAAGCCAGACTCTACAAATTTTGCCAGCGTCCTCGCTGCCTATGTCGAATGGAGGCTTAGGAACAAGGTATGGACATACACAAAGCATAAAGGATAGAAGGATTTTGTGAGATGTTGTACTTACAACTGCTCTGGTAGATACCCTAAACTTTATCATTAAGATATCGGTTAAACCTATTATTGGTACCTGCAGATCACAAGTGGATATAGGTTTAGGAGTATTTACAGTGACCTTGCTTTTTTATTTGGATCCTAAAAATGGTGTTACTTATATTCTTCTCTCAAACATCTATGTCGGCATGGGCAGGTGGTGTGAGGCTCAAATGGTAAGGAGATTGATAAATGATAAAGAATTAAAGAGATCCCTGGATGTAGTTGGATTGAAGGTCATAAAATAGTGTGCTTTTTTTTAGGGGATAGATCGCATCCACAAACACATGAGAACTATGCAAAGTTGGAGAGATTGGCTTGGGAGATGAAGGCAGCAGGGCATTCTCCATATTCAAGATATTTACTTAGTGATGTGGAAAAGGAAGGAAAATAATTATTCTTTGTCAATATAGTGAAAAGTTGGCAATTGCTTTTGGTTTGTTAGATACATTCTTAGAATCTTCGGTATGTGTTGATTGTCACACAATAACAAAATTTATCTCCAATATTGTTGCTTGAGAAATTGTTGTGAGAGATTGTAACTATTTCTATTATTTTAAATAGCCAAAATGTTCTTGTGGATATTATTGGTGATGCTAAATGAAGTGATTTGAAAAATAGGTTGCGCTATAATAATGTGCACCATATCACACCTATACTAATAAGGAAGGAGCAAGGGTTTATTTTTCAGTTTCTAAAAATTAAAAAGTTGGTTTTGTTTTGGTTTTGAAATTTTGACAATCTAGACTAGATGATGTTGGCTTCATAAAATTAGAGGCATAGAGTGCAAATACACTATTAGGTATTTTCCAAAGACTTATTTTATGATAACATGGACATTTAGTTGAATTGTTTTCATAAACCCACCCTAGGTAATTATTGATTTCATTTTCTCCTTTTCTAAGTTTCTACATGGCCTTTTTCTTGAGTTTTTATTTTTTTCCCTTCGTATAATTTTTCCAATTTCTCTTTCTTCAATGAGGATTCTCCTATTCTACATTTTCTTTTTCTATATTTGATTCATACATTGTCTAACATTTTCTCATCTATTTTAGTTATTCATTACTACTTTAGCATCATAGGTTATATTTAGACTAGACAATTATTCACTTTTTGATCATGGTGCCAACACATCCTTATAGAACTATTAAATTTGGTACAACTAGAAATATCAAATGATTTATCACCACAAAATCACATAGAATTTCCTCCTTTTTTTTCTTTTTCATTCATTAGCATAATGTCCTAGTTAACCATACTTACAACATTTTGACCTTTTGGTACTTTCTCTTTCTTTGGCATACCTCTATCATTATTGCGGTAGCCTCCCCTACTACTTCCTTCTCAATATTTATCATGGTAACACATGGAGGGTCTTGCATCTTGAATTGGTGGTCCCACATAGTCTATATTGTTAAGTGGTCTTATACTTTCTCTCAATCGATGTTCTCACTATACATGTGCCAAATAAATATTCAATTCTCTTATAGCTAAACCTTATGCTCTATCCATACCCATGTCCAAAAAATGCTTCCCTAGTCAATCCATGAACCATTTCTTTATATTCATCTTCTTCATGAAGTAACATTGGACATCTATTTGTGTTATGTTTGTACCGCTTTATATTTTATAGTATATACTTACTAACTTTTTAGGGGATTTCTCAAGTTCCCCTCTTGGCATGGTAGCCCTCCCGATGCCTTTGATTATCAAAAATTTATTCCTTAGATGTTCTTTCCTACTATAATTTTTAGACCAAATTTTACTTCTTCTAGGTGTGGAAAATGTCATAACCTTCTCACCTTTCATTAGAATTTCTTACTTCAGCACTACATTTTCCTAGTCTAATTTGAAATTATCAATTTCATCATTTCCTAATATATAATTCTCCCATATCTTTGACTAGGATTCTATTCTAGCGATCAATTAAATACTACATCCTTATACAAAGATGAAATCTTCTCATCTACTTTTTCTATTTAATGTGAGGGGATAACCCTAAAATAAACCATCCAATTCATTGGTTTTTTGTCCAGGTTTCTTCTAGTTTTCTAATCGCACTTTTAAATCATTATTCATAATATTTTAATGATTCCTTCTAGTTTTTGTCATCTTCCATATTTTATTTATGTTTTTTTTCATGCCTTAGGTGAATAGAAATTTGTCAAAAATAAGTCACTCAATTATTTCCATGTTATATCATGCTCAAGGTATTCTTTAATACACCATCTCAGGGCCTCATCATTGAGGGTCTCCACAAAATCATATAATTGGGTCTATTCATAATTAATGCCAACCCCACTCAAATGGAAATCTAGGGTAAAGAGATGTTCACTAGAATCCTTGGTGTATTTACCAAAATAGGGAGCTTAAGATCATATTTCCATCCATATTTGGAGGATGCAAACATGTTCTTGATTTATTTTGCATGGTGAGGGATTATCCTTTCTCCCAATCTATTCTCTACTCTCGGGTCTTTTTCTCTCTCTTTATCATGGGTTCTTTTTCTAGTTTCACTCCTTTTCTACTTGACCAAAGTTCTTTCTGTACCATTATCTCTAGGAAATTGAACATCTAAGAATACATTTTGTAATATCTATCATAAATATCATACACAATTGCTTCTTGATCTTGCTTTCTCTAACCTAATTAAGGATTCACTACTTATACATGGACTCTTTAGAAACTCTGCTTGATTTTGATAAAATGGGAGGTGAATCTTTGTCCACAAGGTTCATCTCCTCATAGTGTCTCTTTAGCTTGGGGAATGTGTTGGTTGATAACACACCATTAGTAATTGATTTATCTTTAATTTTCTTTGAGTTTTTTTCTTCCTCTACCTAGGAATTTCTTGCATCTTTCATCTCCAAAGTTTCCTTGGAAATCTCTAAATTTTAGGTGACTTATTTTATCCTATTGCTAATGTCTCCTCTTCTTCACCAAATAACTTATCTACTTCCTCTTCTTCCCCATAGCAACCATAGTTACAGTATCCCTACAAATAAGGTCAAACTTCTCTAATTGAACATTGTTTCCTTATATTCTTTCAATTGCCTTATCATTTTAGCTAGATTTTTCTCTATAGTTCTACTTTAGGTTATAAACCACTTTATTGCTTTAATATTCATGAATACCATGTTCATTAAGGATCTAATATCTTGACTAGAGTTTTATTAGTTGCATGATCCCTCTTGATACACTCTTGATGCTTCTCATATGACATAGTGTACACAATAAAGATGGCATAATGTATGTGTAGAGAAGGGGATTCTCTACTCCCAAGTCTCTAGGACACATAAGATCCTAAAGGGAGCGAATTTCCCTTAACTACCTCAACACTACCTCGACTTTAAATGAAAGGAGCAAGATGAAAGAGATTGCAAAAATGTATTAAAAGAAGTGCTTTGAGAATGATAAGGTCAACTTCAATGACTGAAAGAGCAGACCAATGAGATTTATGAGATAGAAGGAGAAGCTCTCGGCCAAAAGATGACAGCTGGGAGCGAGACCTTAGCGTGGCACGCTGTAGTCCCAAAGACGCGTTGGCGTCCTATATAGATAGAGCTATGAACCCTCAAACAAAACTCAAAGGATCTACTTAACTACTCAAAATTTGAGGTTTGTTTAACCTACCGATTTAACAAAAATCAAGAATGTAGGTAAATGGAAAAGAAGGCAAGATACCAACATACAAAAGGTCCTACGCTTCAAATCCTCCTGCAAAGCTCTACTCAAATAGCTTGCACACAAGGTGAATGAGGAAAATGTTGGGCTGTTTTGGGGGTTGCCTTAGTCAAACCCCCATTTTGGTGTTCCCACCTCCATGAGCATCTAGATAGATAGAGAGATTAATAGACACAAATCCAAATAGGCACAAGAGTGATAAAACCAAACCCCGCTACTGAGGAGAACTCGTATCACAAAATAAACACTAAAATGATAAAAGAAAAACCTGCTACAAAGGAGAAATCGTATCACAAAATATTGACACAATAGATATTATGCTAGAAAATAGATAAGAAGCAAGAGAGCATTACCAATAGTTTTTGGCTCCCTCTTGGCTTGATAGATGTGACGTTGAGTGCTTGCAAGAAAGCTTTGGCTATTGATGAGACTTCAATCCAATAGAGCCTTTTTGTAGAAACACAATGTAGCAGAGAAGGGCATGAAGAGAGAAAGTTGGAGAGAGTTCAATTGAGAAGTCTTGCAAATGAGAGTGAAAGAATGAGTTTTGTGTAGAGCTACATGGGCGAGAAGAGCCATTACGAGCTCAAAATCCTGCCATGACGACACGTGTCACGGGCCAAGACTTCCAAGATTCCTTGTTTGAATTCACAAAAGTATGACAATGCTAGCACACTACGCGGACATCCGCGCGCACCACACAAGCGTCCAACTCATCATTTCATGAGAAACGAGGTGGCAGACCATGACCGCTTCGTCATTGTCCTTATGGATTTGAAATCACAAAATTTTGACTTATAAGATTATTGTCATAAATGTGGCTAGGCACCATAAATGCAAGGGTAAAATGCACAAATGTGAAATTACCATGGGGTGCAATTTTACGACATTACAATATGCAATAAAATAATTGCACAGTTTATGCAATAAAAGAATTGTTGCAATGTTGTCATTATATGCTAATGTGGAATTCCTTCCCATCCTTTATGAGGGAATTTATTGATGATTAATATTAGCTACATCTCTAGTTCCAATGGTTGTGTGACATCCCACCTCTTTGGTTGCAAGAACTCAACCCTCTAGATACACATGGTTGTTCTTGTAGCGGCGAGTATGTGATAGTTTTGCGGCTATGTGTTTTCTATTGCCTTTGTTACATGGTTAGTTTCTCCAAAATACTTATGCTATAATTACCATAATTCATCATAATGTGATATCATATTTCAGAAAGAATCATCTTAAGATGCAAAAATTTATCAAACCATCATTTATCAAGTTTCAATGCTTTATACTTTAAATATTAGTGACAAAGTTTTAGGAATGTATTGGAAATGTTTCAAAGAGAAAGAAATAAGAATAATTAACAAGATCAAATATTGAACTCATCAGAATGCATCTCATAAACCTTGCACTTGATAACACATTGAGGCACATTTTATATATTTTCAATGCTTTTCTTTACAAGTCTTATTCATAAACCATAATTCTATGATCACTTTCCTAGTTCATGGTTCATTTAAGTGCTCAATCCAACATATTTTAAGTGTTGAAAGTGATTTGATAGAATTCATCAAATTATTTATTTGATATGGACTTACTCTAGCTATTATTTCCTTATGAATTTAATGGACGAGCGATGTGATCCTATTCAATTTTGAAGCTCATTATATGCTACTTAAAATGCACATCTACACCTACTTGGAAAGATAATATCAATCCTAATAGTATAGGATTGTGTCACTATTTTTTCTTTACTATTTACCTACAAAGCTAGCTAGAAACATGTTGTGCCTTGCATACAACCCATTTTTCACAAAAATAATTTGATGAATCCCTTTATTTATTTTCAAATTTATTGATCAAATTTTCTCCTAGCTTAAGTGTTCTAGTTTTCTTTGGTTCTTGATGAGCTTATTAGATTGTGAGATCTAAATACTTGAACTAGTTAGAATTTTTCCAAGATGAGGTATTAGTTTGTGACCTAGCAATATGTGATTTGGGTTCTCATTTCCACATCTTGTTTGTATTTTATTTCCTAGATAGTATCTAAGTTACTATCATCAAACATTTTGATTTGAGAGTTTAAGGAGACTTTTTATGCTATGTTACTGTTGTTTAGACATTAGAAAAGTCTCTAAGTGTTCACCATGATATTTACCCCTTAAAAATCTCATAAAACCATTAAATAGTCTTGTAAATAGCTTGAAAGTTATTTTTTAGTATCTAAAACCTTTACAAACCCTCCTTGAAGAATCAAAACCCTTTATTATCTTTCAAAATAACATTTGTGCCAAGAATTTAAATAAATAAATGATGGCAAGAAGGTAGTTTAGAATGAAGGTTTGAATATGGATCATTAAATATATGGCATACCTTGAATGCACCATTAGATTCCCTTTAGTGGATCATCAATAACCTATATTTTCTCAATCCTTTTGGGGCTAAAATTGATAGTTTTGTATGTTTTGAATACCCTCACCTAGCCATCATGACAAAGCTACAATTGTCAATTAGGATCCATAACCCTTATAAAAGCTATATGAGGAATTTTTTTTGGTGTGTAACAACAACTACAAGTTCCAACACATTTTGATGTTTGATATCAAAATCCCCCTATAGTTGTCACAAAGATAAAACTAGATTTTTACTATGTGTAATTGGTGTTTCAATATGGAAATATTTTTGAAACATATTGTTTTATTGGATTTAACCTTAGGGTTAATTAATTGTAATGATTTACAAACTCATTTTGAATCTCAATGCAAAGGAAACATCATACAGTGAAAAACATTTATTTCTACACACAAATCTTGATAAATGTGTCCTAATATTTCAAGAAACTATGATAAAATAGGTTGTAGATGCATACCTCTTCAACCGTGGGTAGACATAGAATTAAAAGGTTTTAGTTTTGTGAGATGTACCTAAAAAATATAGCATTTAGTATGGTGATTTATGTTTTGACATCCATACAAGTATAATTATGTGTAGGATCTAGAATATATTTAATTTTCTTTTGTGTAGTTGGAATATTTATTTAAAGGTCAACATCGTTCCTTAGATCCAATAAATTCATTCAATCCATAAAGAATATTTTTTTCATATTAATCAACATTTCACCATTAGAGTGTAAGTATGATTGTAGAGATAAATAAATTCATTATCATCCTATATGAGTGTCCTACATACTAAATATTGTTGTTTTCTTTGGGTGGTCAACATTCAACACTCATACCAATTGAAATAACCTTGACAAGTACTTTCACCAAACCCTAGATAGTGTGTTATATCTTCCTTACCAACTTTATGATTATAAGGGAAGTGTAAAATTCATTTCTCACAAGGGTAATAGTCTACTAAGAAAGAAGAAATATATGTCAAAAAAATAGGTGGAATATTCAACACCATTTGAGAACAACCATATTTTCAACAATAAATGGCATCTTAGGGCTATTACAACAACAATAAGACAGTATTAACCTAAGAAATAATTCAACAATTTAATAGAGGCTAGATACTTGGCCTGGATAAAGTTGCCATCCAAAATAATTCTGCATCTACAATAACATTATCAAACATAGGCACAAGATGTTATACGATGACTAATGGACTATAGTATTTCTTAGGCTATCTTAATAACATCATGGGGGATATCCTACCTTTAGAATATTTGTATGGTATCCATAGAGTCATTATTGACAGTGCTAAGAATTTCAAGAGGGAGTTAAAGACAACAAAGAAGACTATAATTTAAAGTAGACTTTATCATAGAAAGACATAAAATAAAGTCATGCATCAATTCTATAGGTTTTATGCCTCTTATGAGAATGAGTTATAATTATTTCATAGAAACTAGTAGGAACGCTAATGTTTCCATAAGATAACAATTGTCAAAATAGGTTATTATCATAATTAAGCTAGACATGTTCACTTAGTTTCTTATGTATTATCATTGTGCCATTATAGAGAACAACAATAAGATAAAGGATACTCTCAGGAAATCACTAAAAACATAAATATTTAGGATAGTCATGGTTATTAAGGCTAGCATAAATCTTTAGGATGTTCATGTGCCTAGATAGTTTTATTAATGTTACCATAATAAACAACAATAATAGGTTCTATGTAGGATTTAATTAGGTGTACTAAATTATGAATGTTTCCACCTTATTGCTAGGCATCAATTAAAATTCAATGATGAAAACTAAGAGGACTATCTCATCAAGAGTAAGAATATCAAGACTAAGATCACTTCATGCAAAACTCTACCATTTTGTTCTTGTAGGATAGTAATCACCAATTGGCTAGTCCAATATCACCCAAGAGGATTTTCATGATAATCTTATATTACTTAAAAATTCCATACCACACATATAGAGGAGATAGTCCCAAAATACATCTAGTATTGTTGAGATTTTCCTTGTCATTAAGTCAAAATATTGCCATCAATAATATATAGAATTGTCCTTGTATGATTTTATTGAGTGTTAAGTTATAAACTACTTTAATTTTTTTGTATGATAAGGTCCTTAGATGTCAAAACATAGTAATATTCATGATTATTATGTGCCTTGGAGCATAGACTTGTAGCTCATTTTCTCATTGATTTCTATAAAACTGCCCTGAAGAATATTACAAGAAATGAAGGAAGTTGCAGGGTTGTTACAAAATATCATATTACTTCTATGGATAGTCTTATTCTTCCAAGGAAGTCTCTAGTCAAATGGTATCATTGAAATCTATGAGGAAATAATGCTATTGTTTTGTAAACTTATAAATGAGAAGGACAAGCACGTGAGTGATGACAATCATGGTATTAGAAAGACAATTAAGGGACTCCATTCAATAAGTCTTAATTCCTTAGTCTTATGTAAACTACACAATACATTATCCCAAGGCTATTGTATAGCCATAATCATAATATACATAGTTACTCATGTGGTCACAAAAATCATGACTATCCTTAATCTTAGAAATATTATTATTGTTTGTTGTGTTATATCAGTCTTCTCAAGTCAAAAGCATCATGGTAACCAATAATATTCAAGAAGTATACAAATTGTTATGGAAATATTATAATTTTTTATCTTATTAAGGGCAAATTTCCATCATCAATACCAATTCTAATCATGGCACTTGGGACCTTGCTACTCTTAGCTCTAATATTGACCTCTAGGCATATCGATTATAATCATAAAAAATTCAATGATACCATAAACGAGAGAAGTATTATCATGATGAATTCCATGCACCTAGTCATCCATAGAACAATAATCTCTCCATTAATAATCTCATGACATTGAAGCATTCTCATCAAGGTCTCAAGATTTTATTCATAAAGATGGGAGAAACTATTTAAATACAAATTATTGTCAAACATATAAAGTAGGTTGTCATCAAGGAAGGAGATAGTCATTGTAGTATAACAATGTTGCATATTTATTACTTCATTTCATTATGTAATCATAAACAATTATCCTAAAAGGACTATTGCACTTATGTCATAAGAATAATCACACCAACCTTGTGATAGTAAAAAATTACCTATATGTCCTAATGTTTTCATCAAGACATGGACACTATCATGTTGTGTTCTAACAATTAATTTAGGGTAATAATCATGTCTTACTAGAGGACTATTAATACAACTACAGTCAAAATGGCATGGAAGATATGGTGTCATTAGAGGAATTTGGCATCAAGGAGAGTTGTCCTTTCTTTAAACCCTTATTGCTTACATAAGGAGACAATCTTCAACATTCAAAGGGACTTTAGAAACCACACTAGATTCAAGGTTAATCACATTTGTAATCAAAATCCTAGCTAAACTATAATGATGATAATGGGTTGTCTCAATACTATCAAATAAAAACAAGGGGCTGCCACTAAGCTAGAAAAGAGTTATTTTATCAATTTTGTTATGAAAGATAACTAACATTCAAAGGTTGTAAACTTATTATATCTTGTTGTAATAGGTAGAGGAGTGATTATGTACAAGGTTATCAATTTTGGTGTTGTGCCAAGTAACTAGGAAGATATTCATACACCTTTAGACACTATAATGAATGATTAGATGCTCCTAGTTAGTGAATCAATCAATTACATGCTCATGTCTTATGCACTTGATTGTCCCTTAGATTGATTCACGATGTCCCATTCTAACAATCAATCCAAACAAAATAACTATACAAAATGGCAAGGGTAATTGTGAGCCCTTCTCTTCCATTTTCTAATGGTCAAACATCTTTCAATTTAGTTGACATGTTCCTCACCTTTTGTCTTTTTCTTTCCCCACTTCCTCTAACTTTTCATTTCATACACTTGTAGGTTTATGAAAACAATTCAATTAAATATCCATATTATTGTAAAATAAGTCTTTGACAATATAACTCAACAATGTATATGCACTCTATGCATCGTAGTCTAGATGCACAAAATCCATTTTGTGCATATCCTTCGAACATTTCATTCCATAAGACCACATTTTTTTGAGGCATTTTGCTAAACAGTTCACACGCCTATGCTTCCACATTTCCCATACAGTATTTCCAACTATAATATAAGACAAAAATGCCCCTTAATTATGCTTTGATGGATGTCCATACGTGTTTCAAAGCTCCCATTTTGGCACAGGCGGGGAGAATGATTCCTCTACAACTACCAATTTCATTTGCTTGAAAGTCCTAAACCTTTGTCAACAAATCCATTTTGTTCATATCCTGCAATCATGGCATTCCATGAGACCAAATTTCTTTGAGGGACATTGTCAAACAGTTCGCGTGTCCTGTCCATGCTTCCACATTTTGCATACATGTCTACCAGGGCAGTTGCAACTACAACATCTCACAAAATTCATCCCTATGATGGGTGTGCATAGCCGGTTCCAAAGCTCCCATTTCGGCACAGGTAGGGAGGGTACTGGCAAGGTTGAGGATTCTGGCTTTTACACCTGCCATTGCATTTGCTTGAAAGTTTCTAAAACCTTTTCAACAAACCATTTTGTGTATATCCTGCAATCGTAGCATTCTATAAGACCACATCTTTTAGGCATTCAGCCAAACAATTCACGTACCTCTCTTTGCTTCTACATTTTTCATACATGTCTACGAGAGCATTTCCAACTACACCATCTGACAAATTTCCTAAACCCTCCGTGCTATAACGGATTCTCTGTTCCAAAGCTCCCATTTTGGCACCGGCTGGGACTACGCTGGCAAATGTAAACAGTTCGACTAGCGCTTGGAGACCTGTTTTTTTTTTTTAATGTAATTAAACAGTGCATAACATTTGCAGCGCGGGAATTTGAGCAATGCGCGGGTGGGCGGGAGTCGGTTTCAAAAAATTAGAGTGACCGCCATCCACCAAACGGCCTTCGTAGGGAAGATTCAAAATTGAAATGAAAACTTAACCGTCGCAGTGACAGTTACCGTGCAGAGAAGAGGAACGCACCTGAAAACAGAACGGAAAACGGGACGTTAAGAGGGCCCCACATGCACACCTAAGCGGTCAAAGCTTAGTGTGTGGTCTTTAAAGCCCGGCCTTTTCTTTAGAGCTATGGCTAACAGGATATTTGCACCAATTTAGCGATCGACTTTTTCGTTTGTCTGCGATATAAATCTGAATGCCGGGCTATGGGAAAAATTAGATCCATTAAAGGATTGTAGACATTCAATATCATAGAAAATGTATGATCGATCACAATAGAGCTCGTGATACAATATGAAAACAGAGGCAAAATATTTATGACTCTAGCTGCGATATGAAAAAATGGGCCTTTTTATTCATAATGCTGAACATTAGTAAACAGCGAAAGAGGGCATTATTCCGGCCTCTCGTGTTCCAATACACCCATTTTTCATTCAATACCACAGTAGTAGGTACTTTTAGGGGTATGTTATTGTAATTTGTCCCCAAAGCTGATTTGAGACCAGAGCTTATTCAGTACTGCTGATTACAATAAAGAAACACAAATCTTGTGAACGCCTGCTACCAAATCAAGGTTTCATCTGAAGCCTCTTCTAAGCAATGGTCTCTTCAGATTAGAACTACTAATATTGCTGTCATTTGACAGATTTGTGGATTTTCTCTTCTTATCTCTAACACCTGATGTCTGATCCACCAACCCCCTCATCTCCACCACAGCGGACATTCTTCTTCCCTGAAAAGAGAGACAAGATTTATCAGCCAAACGATTCAGACAACATAGCCAAGAAAATGACAACAAGGCGAGTAAAATATAAAGAAAACTTACATTATAGATAGATTGGGAATTGGCATTGGTAGAAAACAGGTGGGTTATATCTTGCAGAGGCTGCCTCTTCAAAAAATGTAGGCCAGGAAATGGTGTTGGCGATCTGCCTACTAAAAATGGAGGAGAGTTCTCCTTGTTTTGGTGTTGTTCCAGAGAAATAACCTCATGCTGAGACCTTGGTGGAAGAAGCAGATCCGCCTGCAACTCCATTCTTATTCTTCAATGTGTTTGAAGAACAAGTGGGGAAAGAATTGCAGAGATGCACGGAATGGCAATAGGTGGGCACTGTAAGACGTATTTGTAAGCGCGGTGTAGAGATTGATTGACATTGGCGGGGTGGGTTTTGAGAATTTGAGATTTGAAGGGAGGAGGGAGAAGCGTGAAAATGGAGTTCAAATGATGGAGGGAGAAACCAAACCAAGTCTCTAAATTTCAAAACCGGTTCCAAATTTTTACGGTTTGAATTTTTGAGATCCGCCCAGATTTGGTGTAGGAGTGGCGGGGTCACGGGTGTGGGCAGTCAGTGGGTCCTTTCAAGTTTACTCAGGACTTTGAGATTCGTTGCACATTGTTCTTATATGTAAAATTATTTTTCACTTATTTTGAGAATGCTATTCATCAATTTTGTTATTTCTGGATTGGATTGTGTATAGGTAAGTATATACAATTGAATCCAGAAATAACAAAGTTGGTGTTCTTATGGATTGTGGAAATCTAATAGCACACAATATTATACGCACTCCACACTGATCTAAGGTGCAATATTGTATGTGAAATTTGTTTACTTGGATTCAAATAAATAATATTTTTTTAAGTTTGGTTCATTTGTTGACCTTTATCAATTTTAATTTACTTTCATTTATATATTCAATCATTAATTGAATTCTATTCAATTTTATTTTTTGAGATCTGTTATATTATCAATCAAATTTTATATGTATCTATTAACTTGTTAATTTTCTAATATACAATATACAATTGTGTAAAGTTTTTTATCATCATGATGCAAAAAAGCTATACATGATTGTCTATTAAGAGGTTTATAATTTATGTCATTGATTGTGAAAATATCATGTCGTTATGCACCTATTTTTTATCTTAGGATTTTGAATTCCTTAGTCAATCTCATGGCGCTCAAGTTTGATCCCAAAGGACTTGTGATTCACCCCAAATTCAAAATTTTCACTTGGAGAAATCTAAACTAAGTTTATTGTCCAAAATAAGTTGAATTTTAGGGATACAAATCACAATGAAATATCAATCTAAAACAGTTATTGCTTTATTTTTTAAATCTACTCAAAAATATAGTCAATACGCGTATTCTTCAAATCAACTATAATACCCACTCAAACCTCTTTCAATTCAAATTGGTAAATAGAAGCCCTATAATGTAACTAGTGATGATGTAAAGGGATGTGATTGTCTGATGACAAGATTAAAATAATAACAAACCTTAGTATCAAAGAATAACATATTTAATTCCACACAGCTGTTGCAATCTCCATGTGTTCTCAAATAACCCTCCTCCATTGTTGTGTGGTGGATAATAACACTCCAATGGAATAGGAAACTAGTATGGCTAACAAATCCAACACGGACCATTAATGGTGCTCAAAATGAACAGCAAAAAGAACATCAGTCAACAACGATCCTCCAAATGTTTGATTCCACAAATAAATTACACTATCACTAGAACCTTATATAAAATCTCCAAAAAGTAGCAACATACACTATATCAATATTGTAGCAATACAAACTACAATTCCTCCATAAATCAACACAATTGTGATCCTCGGATGGAATTTCCCAAGTTTGGAAACAAGGGTTTTCATCCTTCATCCCAAATGTGGAACCCAAAAGAGTTTTTCTCCTCTCAAACCCAAAAAAACAAAGGATTTTTGTGCTTGGATGATCTAGATCGAACAAATTGCTCAAATCTAAAAATATACAAAGGATTACTAATATTCTTCTCAAATGAAAATAGGTGCCTCCTTCATATACATTTTTCAAATTGGACACTTGAGTCTTAAATTTCCCTGAAAGTGTTTAACTTTTTATTATTATATTAATATATTAAGTTTCCCTTAGAATTAGAGATTATCGAACCCAACTTAAATAATATTATAAATTATTTTAATCTAACAAAGGGGACATGAGAACAAAGTATTAAATAAGTGAATATTAGAAATGCAAGGTTGAGAAGTTTATTCCCAACATCGACTTAGTACACATTTGTGTGATATTTTATGTTTTTATGTTTAAAAGCATTCAATGTGCACTTAATTTTATATGAAAATCAAATGGCCTATCAAGGAGCAAATCATTTAAGAAATATATATTTTCAAGCTAAAAAACAAACACATATACATCAAAATTAGAATATGCATCTAGGACATATGCATGCTTAAGAATGTTGTCTTCTAATATTTTCCCATGATCATGAAGTTGGTCAATCAAGGCAACTAACCTACAATAACTTAACTCTATAAATCCAATGACTTCACCAAAGGTATTTTTAAATAACATCGTCATTACACACTCAAATCTTAAAAGTTATAGATTTTAGTTCGTACAAGATTATTGTCTACCAATTCAAATTCAAATATCAAATAATATATGTGTGCTACTCAAAATTGACCCTAAGCCACTCTAGATTGACATGTAAGGAACTCTACATCCATTTTGATTATGAGGTCCAATAAGCATATTGAGGATAATATTTTCTAGACATTGGTGAGTGAATCCTACACAACATCAATGGTATTTTTTATAACTACCTGATTTTGAAAATAAATCTTCTTTTGTGATGAATAAATTATTTTGGGTGTTCCATAAATATTTCTTCCTTAGAATCTCCATGTAAAAATATTATTTTAACATCTAGTTGTTCTAACTCAAGATCAAGTAAAGCAACTAGTGCTAATACTACTCAAATAGAAATAACTTTAAAAACTAGTAAAAAATAATGGAAATCAATATCTTCCTTTTAAAAATACCCTTTTTCTACCAACTTTGTGAGCCTTACCTTTCAACTTTCTCATCAAAGCACTTCTTCAATTTGTAGATCCACTTGTAGCCAATATTTTTTTTCCCTTTGGGAGTTCTACCATGTCTCGTATTTTATTATTCTTCAAAGCATCCATTTCTTCTTGAAATATCATTTTCCATTTAGTACCTTCAACATCATCCCTTGCTTCCCAATAACAACTAGGTTCCCCACCATTAGAAATCAAGCCAATATATAAACTAGGATCATGCCTTTCAAGAGGATTTTCCTGTTTAAATCTCTTTAAAGTCAGTTGTGGCATCTCCATGTTTTCTTGTATATTTTTTCCATCCTCATCTTCATCTTTTGAAGCTTCTTACCACTCCTCTTCTTTTGAAGATGGTTTATTTTCCAACTAAATATGTTGATTATGTGGTACATGTTCCTATTAATATTGTTTTCTCACCATGGTCTAAATTTTTCCAAGGTAATCATTTTTATTTTATGTCCTTAGGCTCCTAGACCTATAATGTTAAGTCCTAAATCATGGTTTATAAACAAAAGGAAAAAAAAAACGTGCAATTCTTGTTAACTTTCACACCAAAGAAGAAGGAAAAGATTAAGAGTTTTCTTTTTGAGAGCTTTAGGGTTTGTGTGCTTGGCTTTGAAGGAGTCACCCCCTATGTTTGGTGTGGGAACTAGTTTGCTTCCTTATTGCATGCATGAAGAATAGGGCACAAATGGCAAAGATTAAAAGGGAGATTTACCACATTGCAATGACATTGGAGGTTTTTCATAAGTCCATTTACACTTCATCCACATTGCAAGACATGTTACATGGAGGTTAGAAAGGTTATAGGGACTCTTTCACACCTCATCCACACATTCAAATTTCTCCAAGATCTAGGTGTTATGTGGTATGCACTCTACACCATACCAAATTTATGTTACCATTTAAAAGATCAATTGAATCACCAAATCTTTATCAAATAGTGATAAATATTATCATAAATTTATTCATAACTAGACAAAATAGAGTATATAATAGAGTTTCCAAACACCGTAGATATTTTAAGGAACTATTAGAAGGATTGTAACCTATGAGAGGAAGCATTGCAAGAATTAGAAACAAATATTATAGTATTTGAATGATCCATCACTGAAATGTCAAAGATGGAATACCTAAGGAACATTGACATAGTCTCAAAAACCTTAAATAGGTTTGATGGTATGTTAAATAGGTCTGGTAGTATGGAAGAAATAATGTTTTGGTGGTAACTTCCATAGAGATGATTAAACAAATAAAGGAGAGAAGGAATTATTGTTAGGAAAATGAAGGTGTCTCAACCTTTAATTTTTCTTAGCATTGATTATTTGATTATTTACATTTGTTGATAATTATCCCATGTTGTCTTGTGAGTTACAACTTGTTTCTATTTACAAGGAGGAATTAATTTGGAAGTTACTATTTATAGGTGGAGTTGTGCATGAAGGCATTTTTTATTTTCATGTTTTTGTATGGAATGTGAGTTTTGGAGGTGCAGTTACTTTTTGGCAAGTGCAAGTTTTGCATGTGCAAGTTTAATGACAATTGGTAGTTGCAATATTACATGTGACAATTGGAAACTTACCGATATGCATGTGTAGTGATTTTGGAAATTTCCATGTTGCATCTTCAACCTTTGGAATTTGAGTTTAGAAATGTCTAATTAATGCATTGTAAGCTCATATATATAGAGCAATTATATTTTGGAGTTCGAGGTTTTGTATTGTTGGCATACCATTATTCTATTGGATTGGCTCCAAAATTGTAATGTACAAACAAACTCTTGTAGAGGCTTTCACTGCAAGTGTATTGTAACTATTTATTTACAGATCTAATACATTGTTCAAGCTTTTGGAGTGTGGTGTCTTCTCTTAAAAGGGTTTTCCCCACGTATATTTGGTGTTATGTGTTTTGTATTGTATCTCTAATGTTGTTTATATTTACCTATTATGTGCATCTTCTTTAGTGTAATTGAATAAGGGTTTGAAACTATATAATTTACACATTCTCTCCTCTAATAGATTGGTGTTGGAATATTTTATGCATACCTGGCTTCCTTTTAGTTGGTATCAAGGCTTGACCACCTCTGTTTCCTAGTGTGGGTTAAAGGGTTTTTTGTACTAATCTTATTTGAGTGGGAGCTTGTTGTAAAAAAAATTTGTCAACCCTATTATAGGAAGGAGATAGCGAGCACATCTAGTAGAGTTGAGATAGAAAAATTTAATGGAGGCAACTTTAAGGTGTGGGAGCTTAAGATGGAAGACATGCTTACAAATTTTGATTTATGGACAATTGTTTCTAAAACTATGTCAATGGGCATGAAACAAGAAGATTGGGATATGATGGATTAGAAGGCTAAGGGTATGATAAGAGTTTGTTTAGCTAATTCAATACTCCTAAACACTCATGAAGAGAAGACTGTTACACTTATTTGGAAGAAAATTGCTCAAATTTATCAGATTAAATCCCCAGTAAATAAGTTTTTCCTATGAAGAATATGTAATTTTACAAATAGGGTAAGGAGGATTTATCACAAATCATCTGAATGCATTCAACATGCTTGTTGCCCACTTGAACTCTATTGGTGTGAAAATAGAGGAGGATCATTGCATGACTTTATTGTGCTCACTGTCGAATTCTTGGGACCACCTTTTCATGGCCATTGGAAGTACCACTACCACCTTTAAGATGGATGATGTGGTTGTGTCATTACTATCTGAGGAGATGCGAAGAAAATATTTTGAAATGGCTAAGGAGGCTCTGGCAGTTCAAGGAAGAACGGAAGAAAAAGGCAAAAAGAATAACATGAAGAAAGAAAATTTAGAACCCAAATTTCATGGGAGATCTCTTGTCTCCTGGTAAGACTAAGGTGAAATATTGGATTGTGGAAAATCTGGTCATTTCCACAAAGAGTGTAAGGAGGAGAAAAAGAAGTTGTTCTCTGATTTTGACTTTGATAAACCCTCTCAAGGTGATGCATATGCTTTTGTCACTACTTTGGTAATGCATGCATCGCAAGATGTGTGGTTGATAGACTTGGGTGCTTCTTTCCCCATGACTATGGATCAAGATTAGTTCTCTAAGTATGAAAGTTATGATGTTGGGAAGGTGTACCTAGGTGATGATTCTCAATTGAAGATTGTTGGTCATAGAAGAGTGAAGATAATATTCCTAGATGGTAGAGTAAAGGGGATCGATGGTGTCCTGCATATCCCTAGTTTGGCATGGAACCTTCTTTTTGTAAGCAAGTTGAATGATGTGGGTGTGCAGGTTGTCCTCGCAAATGGAGGATGTAAGATGACAAGAGGAGATATGGTGCTTTCTAAGGGTGTTTAGATAAGCACTTTAGTTTAGCTAGATGGATGCACGATTTTGTGCAATAGTTCTTTTGTGGAGATAAAGAAAATAAATTCTAAGTCACTATCCTCACCATTGGAACCAACAACAAAGAAGAAAGTTGTATCTACTTCTGACGGTCGTGCTTTCTGAGTAGGTCTAAAGGTGCTAATTCTTTGGAGATGAAGCTACCTATTTAGAAGATGATGCTTTGACACCAAACACTTGGTCACATTGGTGAAAATGGTTTGAGAACCCTAAAAAATAAATACCTTATTGAGGAGCTTGATGAATGTAATCTTGAGTTTGACTTTTGCGAATACCGTGTCTATGGAAAATAAAATTGTGTTCATTTTTATTATAGTTCTCACAAATATTCTAGGGTTTTGGACATGTGCATTTTGATTTTTTTGGTCCTATACATGTTCCTTTATTATCCAAATCTATGTATTTTTTATCATTTATAAATGATTACTATAGGACATTTGTTTATTTTTTCAGAAGTAAATCTAAAGTCTTCATTTGGTTTACTTGGAGTTTAAGGCCCTAGTAGAAAATCATATTGGTAGGAAGATAAAGTGTTTGAGGATTTACAATGGTAGTGAGTTTTGTTCCGTAGATTTGAATTTCTATAAAGAACATGGGATTGAAAGGAATAAGACAACTCCATATACCCCTCAGCATAATGGAGTTACGAAGAGGATCAATAGGACATTGATGGAGAGGGCTAAGAGTATGTTGAATGGTGCTAGCCTTGAACAAAATTTTTGGGCTAAAGTTGTTGCCATTGCATGCTCTCTGGTTAATACATCTCCCACATCAACTCTTGTTGAATAGACACCTATGGAGGTGTCGTCGGTGAAGAATCCCACTTTGATACATCTTTGTGTGTTTGGTTGTGAGGCATATGATCATATGCCAAGGGAGAAAAGGTCAAAGTTGGAAAACAAGGCTATTAAATGTATCTTCATCAGTTATGGTATTGGTGTGAAAGGGTACAAGCTTTGAGATCCAGTGGTTGAAAAGGTTTTCTATAGTCGAAATGTTTTATAGCAATGAAACCAACTTCCAATGTTTTACAACCTACAGAAGAAGATATATAAAAGATGCGGTTCAGTTTCCTCTTGACCCTAAGAAAGTTGAACCTGAAGCCCAAAATGGAACTAATGATGAGGAGAGCTTGAGAAGCTCTAGAAGTTCTCAAGAAGAAGAAGAACCTCAACCTTAGCAATTAAGGAGGTCTATGAGAGATAGGCAACAACTTGATATACCTTTGGTTATTCACTTGAATGGTTTTCTCATTCATTTTTGGATTCAAATTATTTTTATTCTTTGATTGTTAATTCTTATGAGCCAAGGGCTATACAAGAGGCTATGGGTATGAGTGATGCAAATTCCTAGATTCAAAATCCATGGATGAGGAGATGGTTGTATTGAAAAGAAATAATACATGGGATTTGGTGCCCTTGCTTGAAGGATGCAAACCCATTGGTTGCAAATGGGTGTTCAAGAAGAAAGTCAGTCTTGATAATAGGTTTGAGAAGCATAAAGCAAGGTTGGTTGTGAAGGTTTATTCACAAGTGGATGGAATAGATTATTGTGAGATATTCTCTCGTATTGCAAAGTTGACATATATTCAGTTCTTGTTATCATTAGCAGTAGCATATGATTTGGATCGGATGGATGTGAAAATAGCTTTCCTTCATGGTGACTTGGAGGAGGAAATCTATACGTCACAACCTAAATAGTGTGTGTTTAAAAGTAATGAAAGTCTGGTATGCAAGTTGAATTTTTTTTTGTATGGTCTTAAGAAATCTCCTAGAAAGTGGTACCATAAATTTGACACCTTTGTGTTGAATTTGGGAAATTTTTGAGATCTAAAAATTTGATCATTGTGTTTACTAAAAAACTATTAATGATAATTTTCTTATCATTACATTATATATATTTATGATATGTTATTTTTTTGGGAAAGATAAAAGTTTGATTTTAGATCTGAAGTCCTAGTTTTCATCACAGTTTGAAATGAATGATTTAGGTGTATCTCAGTGTATCTTCGGGATGGAGATCAAAAGAGAAGAAGCTAGCAGAAAGCTTTGGTTAAGCTAAAGTATGTGAATGTAGTATTGGAAAGATTCAGCATGACAGCTTGCAAATAGTTAGTTGTTCATGTGTTGTAAGGGACGAAGCTTTCTACGGAAGATTTTCCAAAGTCTCCTTCCGAGATGAAGGAAATGACCAGAGTACCCTATGCTAGTGTTGTAGGAAATTTTACGTATGCTATGATCTATATGATGCTAGATATTTCCTAAGAAATGGGAGTCCTAAGTCATTTTATGGCTAATCTTGGACGAGCACATTGTGATGTAGTTAAGAGAGTGTTTAGATACTTGTGGGATACTTCTGAGTATGCCATGTGTTTTCATGGTTATCCTTTTGGACCTAGGAATTCAGTTTATATTCATGGGTTTGTGGATTCTGATTGGGTAGGAGATATTGATAGTAGAAGACCCACCTATGGATATGTATTCGCAATGTTTGGTGGTGTCATTAGTTGGATGAGTAAGTGGCAAGTTTTAGTTGTTTTGTCCATAATAGAACTAGAGTACATGACAGCTCCTCATGCTTGTAAGGAATCCATTTGGATTAATTTTTTGTGTTCAGATGTTGAGCTTGATGTAGGAAAAATCATTATCTATTGTGACAGTTACAGTTCCATTTGCTTGGCAAAGAATCCTACTTTCTATGCCAGAGCAAAGCACATTGATATTCTTTTTTTTTTGTTCATGATATGGTGGAAGATGGAAAGGTAAATTTGGAGAAGGTTAACAATCTAATGAATGTTACAGATGCATTGACAAAGCCAGTGAGCATAGAGAAGTTCAAATGGCATTCAGAATCTATGGGCCTCACGACCTCTAGTAGTTAAATCATGTTACTTTCATAATGACTCTTCAGAGGTGTTCGATAAATGGGAGAATGTTAGGAAAATGAAGGTGTCTCAACCTTTGATTTTTCTTAGCATTTATTATTTAATTATTTAATGTTGATAATTATCCCATGTTGTCTTGTGAGTTACAACTCGTATTTTTTATTTATGATGAGGATTCAATTTGGAAGTTGCCATTTAAATGTGGAGTTGTGTATGAAGGCATTTTCTATTTTTGCACTGAGTTTACATGGACAATGAGTTTTGGAGGTGTGGTTATTTTTTTCCAAGTGCAGGTTTAGTGGCAATTGGCTTGCAACATTGCATGTGGTGACAAATAGAAACTTATTGTTACGCATGTGTAGTGATTTTGGTGCTTTCTATGTTGCATCTTCACACTTTGAAATTTTATTTTAGAAATGTATATTTAATGCATTATAAGCTCATATGTATTGAGCACTTCTATTTTGGAGTTAGAGGTTGGTGTATTATTGAGATACTATTATGTTGTCAGATTGGCTCCAGAATTGAAACTCAAATAAAATCATGTATAGGCTTGCACTGCAAGTGTATTGTAACTATTTTTTTACAAATAATACATTGTTCGGGCTTTTGGAATGTGGGGTTTTTCTCTTGAAATGGTTTTCCCCCATATATTTTGTGAACTATGTGTTTGTATTATATCTCTAATGTTGTTTATCATTACCTATTATATGCATCTTCTTTATTGTAATTGAATAAGGGTTTGAAATTGTATAAATTTGCACACTCTCTCCTCTGTTAGATTGGTTTTGGAAGATTTTCCGCGTATCTGGCCTCCTTTCAATTATATCTTCATATATTAATGGTTAGAGTTCATCTAATGTGCAATATATCCTCATAATCCAAATAAGTGTTTCATATGTATATAGGATAACTAGTGTTAAATATAAATATAGAAGTCATTAGAATCCAAAACAAAGTGATAGTTGTATCACAGTAGTTTTCAAGTCTTCAAGGGGTATAACTATTTATCAAATTCATGAATCATATTATTGATGAAAATATCAGTTTGTAAATGTCACTAGTAAAAGAAAGTGTGAATGGTAGTCACATGGTTTGGAAAATTCATCAAAGATTCATGACAATCCATTGGAATATCATAGTTGTATGAAAATATATTGGAATATCATAGTTGTATGACAATATAGTGGAATATCATAGTTGTATGACAATCATATATTCTTTTATATCCCATGAAAGAACCATCACAAGACAAATAAGACATTCAACACTTCTAGCGATATTCATAAACCTTATGACACAATTAAAGTACTATTTTAAAGAAAGGAAAATCACATAGACAATAATAAGTACCAACATATTGCAATTTTTGGAACAACGAATACTCTAGAATGGAGTCAAAGGCCTTCTTAGTATGCTTCCTTTAGACAATAGTTTTATGAAATTTTATAGGTGTCAAGGAATATGCAATGATATTTTTAATGTCATGGAATAATTTTAGATTGCATGTACACAAGCTGTCTGTATACATGAATTATAATAAGATAGTCATTGAAGATTGTAGATGACAATCTAAAGTCACAAAGACTATATAATAAGACAACCACATAAAGATATAATAGTACAATCATAAATACAATCCTATGAGGTTATACGAAGGTCATTCCCCATAAATTATTATGACAATGTTCCTACTCATGAAGGAGAAAACTTGGTAGTGACCTAGATACTCACCTAGACCTAAAGCATTAAGGAGAGAACACTAATGTGAGTGCATGGATAATAAATGAAGAACACAGATCACAACTTTCTTAAAAAAAGGATAGTCATAAATATAGGAGAAACCATGTTTCAAAGGTGATAATTCATGGAGTGCATTCCACAGACCCTACAAACATGTAGGTGGCCACATGATAGTGAGAGGCTAATTTAGAAAATGATAAGTTCAGCCAACATGACCTATAGACTCGTAGACATGGTGACATGAACATTAAGTGTGATAGTCAAAAAGGCATAATCACGGAAAAGAGGCTTTCAATGACAATGAATAGAAAGTGAAAGGAGGATTGAGCTTTCTAGAGTTTTAGGAGGTGGTATACCAATGTCTTCAATTTGACATAGTGAGAACAGCATAACAGTCCCTAAGAATAGTGATCTATTGGTAACTTACAAGGCTACAAGATACCTTAGGGTAGAGTTTAAAGATCGATTATCAGTGGAAAATAGGAAGGAACCATTTTTCTACAGGGCATGGTTGATCTTAGTGGCTATCATGAAAGGGTTTTTTAGTATGTATGATATTTCACAAGACCAGTGGCATACATGATATGACTACCCAAGTTTCTCATAGTTTGATAATAATGTTAGAAAACTTTAAGTTTTGTCATAATTTGAAGAAATAAATGGAAGATAATGTTAACCCTAACATGAAAATATGACAAAGGCTAAAAGACAGTCATATACCCCATAACAGTCTAGTGAGCTTGATAACTATCAAATGTTGATGAAATGATAGTGTCAGGTAATGATCGCAGTCCACACATGATCAATGATATGCATACACATTATCTATTAGTGGATTGTAATCAAGGACAACATAATGAAAGGATAAAGAATATAAGGCCTCTATAAGATACATGCTCATCAAGAGCTCGACAAGTTGGAGTTAATCATAACTATGGTCTTGATTGTAGCCATTAAAAAAATAAAGGCAAAGAGATAATTGTGATGATGGAGAGACCTTCTCCTACACCTCAAGGATGCCTAATTCAATTCAATTTCATTGTAAACACATATCTTATTATTTTAAATATAAATAAATTTTGAGGCAATAAGGGGTAGTTGAAGGGGACTAATGTTAGTTTGGGGCAATTATGATAGCACTATGAGTATTTGAATATTTTTTAAAGCATTTAGGTGGCTAAAGAGCATATTTAGGAGAAAACAAAGTTGAAAGAGTTCAAAAATTTCAAGGAACTTCTTCTGCCAACGCCTACTTGGAGCCTTCAAAAGAGTCAAAATAGGGGAGTCAATTTTTCAATGCCCAAATGAAGAATGGTCAAGTTACCAAGTCAAATTAAATCATTAATTGTCTTTAGGTCATATCCTAGACTATCTGCTATGTTGGGATAGAGAAAAAGGAAGCATAGGGTCATTTCTAGGGAGTTCTTTCCATCTTTTGCTCAATATTTTAACTCAGCTTTTGAACAAAGGAAAATTATAAAGACCCGATTTCAAGAAAATGCTCAAATTTGTATGCAGTTTTAATACCTTTTTATCAATAAAACAAGCATATTTTCCTTCTCAAATTTGTATGTTGTGTGAAACTATGAAATGATTGATCTAGTTTTGTGATAGCATGAGCAGTCCATAATTTTATGTCTCATTTCTAAGAACCTTTATGTAGAAACATATATATATATATTATGCAAGTCATAGTTTCTGTTATTGGCTTGAACAACTCTTAGTTATGTAAAAACATCTTATTTCCTCATAAAACTATTGAAACTTAAACTTGTATATGAAATATTGATGCATAAGTATATCAAAATCTAAGTTTTGCATGATATATCTCACTTATTGAAATTTTGTATGTCAAAAACAAATGCAATTCATAAAAACATGGAGTATCATATCATCTCCTTTAGGTATTATATTTTAATTCCATGTCTTTTTTGCCCCTTTTCCTTAAGAACAATAGTAGGGTAGATTAGTTTAGGTAAAGCGCTAAGGGAACCAACCCCCACTAGAGACTCAATCCAATCTAGAAGAAACTCATGGCCTTGGATTGTTTCCGTGTGGTATCAATTGAAGAGAGATTTAACCTTTTACTCTTTCAAGGTTATATTCAAAATTGATAACATTTCTTATTTCATTTCAACTTCTACCATATGTGATTTTGTGAAAGAAGGTTCATTGAATATCACATCTTTTTTATTGATGATTTTGTGGGCAATATGATCCAACAATATCTATCCCTTAATTCCATCACCATAACCAAAAAAAATGTTTCTTTGATATGGGGTCCAACTTAGAGCATTCATCTTTAGGAATAAGAGCAAAAGCATCATTGCCAAAAAATTCAAATTTTATTAATCACAAGAATGACATATTCATGCATCTTTAGGAATCTTGCATTAAATATTGCAACTAATGGTGATCAATTTATCAAATATCATGATGTAGTGACTGCTTCTTCCTATAGCTCTTGCTCTGACTTGGCATAATTGAGCATGGTCCTTGCTCTCTCTAGAAGAGATTTATTTATTCATTCAACAACACCATTTTACTCAGGAGTGTAAAATGTGGTTTTATGCATTTTGATTCCAACTTCATGACAATAATTTTCAAATTCCAAAGATGTGCACTTTCCCCTATTATTTGTTCTTAAACACTTGATTGACCTACCAGTGCTCTTTTCAACCAAAGCTCTAAACTACTTAAATAAATTAAACACATCCGCTTTCCTTTAATAATATAGACTCACACTCATCTACAGTAATCATCTATAAATATCAAAAAATATGATGATCCTCCAAAAGAAACTATAGGAGATGGTCCCTAAACATCTAAATGAGTATAATCTAGGATACCCTTGTATGACTATGTGTTTTGAACTTTTTCCTAGTCTACTTCCCAAAGACAGAAATACTTGTAAAAATTCAAATTTAGAGATTTTAAATCTAGAAGTAACTTACATTTTATCAGCACATGTATCTCTTTATTGCTCATATGGCCAAGAGGTTCTTGCAATAAATGAGTGGATTTATTTAATTTTTTAGATACCATTATTGCTTCACTTATTTTAGTACTCCCTTGTAGCTTTTAAAGGTTCCCAATATTTTTAGCCTTTGTCACCACCAAAACACCCTTTAAAACCTTCATTGCTCCACCTTGACTAGTAAATTTATAACCTCCAAAATATAAAACTTCCAAGGAAATTAAATTATTTTTGAGTTATGGTACATGTATTACCTATATTAGCATCCTCACAACACCATTAATATATTTTAATCTTAATGCTCCCAATCCCAATAGACTTACAAGAAACATTGTTTCCCATAAGATTAACACCACCATCAATAGTTCGGTATGTGGAAAAACAAAATATATGTGGAAAAATGTGATGCGAAGCACCAAAATAACCATTACTCATGATATTATGAGATATTTCAAACAGATAATAGTTTAACAACCATACATGAACTTGTCTCAACTAGATTCGCTTCCTTTGTGGAGTCATCTTTGGTTTCTACCCTCTTCCAAATAACTTTCTTGAGATGCTTTGATTTTTTATAGTACCAACATTTGCATTAAACCCTTTCTACCTTTTGACCTAGATTTTTATGCGTCTCCCAAAATTTCCCTTTTTTGTGGACCGACCCCTAGCCACCATTGCTTCTAGTGTGGAGGCTTTTATACTAAGTTTCCTTTACACCTCATTAGACAAAAAATCCCCTTATAATATAATCAAATTAAAGGGCGTCTATTGTGCTAATGCTAATGGAAATGACTAAGTGGTTCTAAGAATCGAACAATGAACACAATAACATGACTATCTTTTCGGCATCCTTAATTTTTACATCCATACTAGTTAACCTAAAAATAAGAGTATTGAAAGTATTTAAATGATCAATAATTTATACCTTCCTTCATTCCAAACATGTACAACTACCTCTTTGAATAGATTATATTTGTCAAGGATTTCCTCATATAAAGGCTCTCCATTCTACTTCATAAGCTTGTTGTTATTTCCTCTCCAACAATGTTGAAAAGCACATAATTTTTCAAACACAATCAAATTGTGTTGTGTTCTTGCATCTAGATCTTCCTAGTCCTTATTGGTCATACATGAAGATTTCCTTTTCTTTCCTACTAACAACTTGTGCATTCCTTGTTGCACCAATAAATCGTGCATCTTGAGTTTCCACAAATTAAAATCATTCTTTCCATTGAACATCTCCACCTCAATTGTTGCATTTGAAACCTTTGCCAATTGATGTGGAAAAAATACCTAACTAGATGACACAATTATTGCAAAAAAAAGGCTTTGATACCACTTGTTGAAAAAATCATGAACCCATTTTAATCATACAATATTGTAGCATAAGTTATTTGTGAAGAAAATAGAGATAAAACATAATAACAAAATAATCAAACACATCAATGACCCAAGGATTTATGTGATAAAACCCTAGCAATTTACCAAGAAAACATACATGGGGTAAAGTATCAATTCTTATTACTTAGCTTGGGCGGGGGCCCTAGCTCGGTTGGCTAAGTAATTCCATTGCGGCTCTGTTGGTCACGAGTTCTAGTCTCCCCCATCCCGTGGTACTGGAGGGCGTGTCGCGCCAACGCCACCGGTCACGTTAAAAAGTTTACCAGGCGCACTGCAATTTATAGGGGGTCGTGCTACCCAATTCCTGCAGTCTAAAAATAAAATAAAAAAATTCTTATTACTTAGCTCAAAAATAAAGTATAGTACAATATTCATGTAGCTACCACATAAAAATATATAATATTTTCTACATGTCTACCATCGTCAAATCTAGGGAATTTTGATGAGTTGCCCAAATTTACTCTTTAAGAAAAGTAGTTTTTTAATCATAAATTTATTTTTTCTTTAAGGGTTATTGCCCTTAAAGCCCCATTTTGCGGGGGTCCCAACTCGATGACCCCTAGGCCAAAGGGAAATTTCCCTCTTGGAACCCCCTAAGCTACGTTGGTCTTCAAACCACACTGCAAATAGGTTCAAAATTTAATACCTCTTTTATTTGTTGTCAAAATCTCAACATTCTTAAGTCGAAGCTTGCTCACTTTGCCTAGTGTATTATTTTTCAAGGTCTTCTAATTGGATCCAAATTAACCCATTTTGGGGTTCATGCTCTCCAATAGCTTTCTTGTGGTCATCAAGAGTCTCTTAAGCATCTTTTATAGTTTTATCCCAAAGCTCTAGTTGCCTAGACCAAGATTTGTGATTTTTCAATCCTTTTCAACTTGACCCTTTTTCTTGGCATGTGGTTTTGCTAGGGGATTGGTCTAGAATCCCTACCAAATTCACTTAGATTCAACATGCTTTCAAGGTGGAAATTATTTTTAGAATTTGGAAGGATAAAAATGCTACTCTATTTTTTGGATGTTTTGTTGATCTTATTTTTTGCTTTATACTAAAGCTATGATTTTCTCTAACATGCTTATGCATATTCAAGTGTAATTCATCGAGGTTGTACTTAAATTTTCTCATCTTTAGGTGTTGTTGGTTCATTTGGATAATTCCACATGTATTGTTATCGAAGTCCCTTCGACCCTTGCCTCTAGTTGGAGTTGTTCTCCACATCATGGGCATCATTGAGTGTGCAATCATTCTACTCATGGCCCAACCAAGACACTCATTCTCAAGCATCTCCACCTCTTGTTGGAAGAGGCCATGTTTAGCAAGGGTGGTTGTAGCCTTCTTCCCATTGTTCTACTTCTCCCTTGGCTTTTGGTTGTTGGGTTGCTAGGTGGTTGAATTTTAGCAAATTCCCCTGATTGGCTTTTATTATTTCCCTTATTTATGATGCTACAAAAAAAGAAAAAAGATGATGTTAATGATGGTTGGGATCCTCCTATGGATACTTCAAACCTCGTATGAGGTAGACTAGATGACTAAGATCCACCTTCACCTCCCAATGCTCTTGCTCTTGCCACATAATGGCATGTGTTAATTTGTGTTTTGTTCCAAGCTACTACCCCATTTGGAATTTTGGGTTGACTCTTTCCACCCACCTTTTTTTTTAATATGTTTAAATCTTTTTTTTACAACTCTGGTTTGGGTGCATTTACCTTATCTACCTTTGCAATACTAATGTGAGACTAGTTTGAGAGCAATTGGTAATTCTCTTGGAAAACTTGTGGAGTAATCCCCAATACTTTTAATTTTGTATGCATTATATATGCTTAAATATAAGCTAAAATTGATTTGGACAAGGGTTTGCTAGAAAACCATCATTTTAAAATATGGACAATATTGGACTTGAATTCTAGACAAAGTAACATTTTTTTAAATGTCATTTGGGGTTTTCAATACAAATATCTTTTATCCAAATGCCCTAAAAAAATCTCAATTAGTATTCAAAACAAAAAAATAATCTACACCCACTTAGTGGTAAGGGGCACAAGCCTACCATTATGTGCTCTTCCCAACAAAGCAAGAGAAGTTTTTGCCTCCTTCCAACAAGACTAAAGAGACAAATTTTGAACCCGCACTAAATAGAAAACATTCTAATCTTGATAATGACAAGATTTTTGAAGAAAACTCTCTAAATAGAAGATACTATGGAACCAATGATATATCCATAAATACTGTTGAAGGGTTGATTTTCTTTACTTTGCCTCTAGTGCATCCTTCAACATTCTCTATAATTTGTGACCAACCCTTTAAGGATCTCAAGGTCGAAGATTTTGTCAAATGAAAAATTGTTGAAAAAATAGTTTAATTCAAAAATGAAATATCTCAATACAAGATGACAATAATATCCTAAGATAAAAAGGCTTAATGAGATTCTCTTTCTTTTTTTTGTTACATAAAGAAATCAATTAAAATCCTTAATTACCTCCACCTAAGTCAAATGTTCGACTCAAGCACTTAAATTTCTTGCCATTTCTTCATTTAACAACATTGCAACCACTATAATCCAAACTCCTTTTGATAAAGTCCAACTAAAATGAGGAAGACCCTTGTGAACCCAAAAGAACTAAAGATCTGATTTATATTTATTTTTGTTTGTAAAACAATTTCATTCAAAACTTTCACAATTTATATCTATGATTTTTACTATTATTTTATATCTGCCTTCAGGTACGAACAACTTATTATAATAAAAAACTTAGAAAGCAACAAATGGTCAATTCAATTCAATTCAATGATTTTCTGGGTTAACGAATAAGAGAACAGATGCTTTTCTGTACAGCTATGGCTAACAGGATATTTGCACCAATTTAGCGATCGAGTTTTTCTGTTGTCTGCGATATAAATCTGAATGCCGGGCTATGGGAAAAATTAGATCCATTAAAGGATACCAGACATCCAATATCATAGAAAATGCATGATCGATCACAATAGAGCTCACAGATATGAAAACAGAGGCAAAATACTTATGACTCTACTGCGATATGAAAAAATGGGACTTTTTATTCATAATGCTGAACATTAGTAAACAGCGAAAGAGGGCATGATTCCGGCCTCTCGTGTTCCATTATACCCATTTCTCATTCAATACCACAGTAGTTGGTATCTTTAGGGATATGTTATTGTAATTTGTCTCCAAAGCTGATTTGAGACCAGAGCTAATACAGGACTGCTGATTGCAATAAACAAGCACAAATCTTGTGAACGCCTGCTACCACTCAGCGTTTCATCTGAAACCTCTTCTAAGCAATGGTCTCTTCAGATTGGAACTACTAATATTGCTGTCATGTGACAGATTTGTGGATTTTCTCTTCTTATCTCTGACACGTGATGTCTGGTCTACCAGTCCCCTCATCTCCACTACAGAGGACATTCTTCTTCCCTGGAAAAAGAGACGAGAGATTTATCAGCCAAAAGATTCAAACAACATAGCCAAGAAAATGACGCCAAGGCAAGTAAAATATAGAGAAAACCTACATTATAAATAGATTGGGTATTGGCATTGGTAGCAAACAGGTGGGTTATATCTTGCAGAGGCTGCCTCTTCAAAAAATGTAGGCCAGGAAATGGTGTTGGTGATCTGCCTGCTAAAAATGGAGGAGAGTTCTCCTTGTTTTGGTGCTGTTCCGGAGAAATAACCACATATTGAGACCTTGGGGGAAGAAGCAGATCCGCCTGCAACTCCATTCCCACTCTTCAATGAGTTTGAAAAACAAGAGGGAATGAATTGCAGAGATGCGCGGAATGGGAATGGGTGATAAGTGTGAGACGTATTTGTAAGCGTGGTGCAGAGATTGATTGACATTGGCGGGGTGGGTTTTGAGAATTTGAGATTTCAAGGAAGGAGGGGGAAGCGTGAAAATGAAGTTAAAATGATGGAGGGAGAAACTGAGTTTCTAAATTTCAAAACCGGCTCCAATTTTTTACAGTTTGAATTTTTGCGATCCGTCCAGATTTGGTGTAGGAGTGGCGGGGTCACGGGTGCGGCCAGTCTGTGGGTCCTTTCAAGTTTACTGACACAATTCGAGATTCGTTACACATTGTTCTTCTCCTGTGCTAAATTTGCGGTGTCTAAGTATTTTTCTCTTATTGTGAGAATGCTATTTATAGTGCACACCATGCTGGAATTTGATGGTTTATTTCACCCTTTTTTCAATTTTAGATTGTATATTACAGCTTTAAAATTTATTAGACGGTATAGTTTGACTTGCTATATTTTTATTAAACCGTAAAAAAATATTATAAGAAACATATAATATAGTATTTTAATTTATAATATATATCATTTTATAATTTTTATTATAAAAAGATTAATTAATTTAGAATAGAATATAACTTTGAATATTTTCTAATATGTGATTTTACCCCCTATAAACTGCCTGGTAAACTTTTTACCGGCGGTGCTGGTGCGACACGCCCTCCGGTACCACAGGGGTGGGGGAGACTAGAACTTGTGACCAACCTCTTGCTACAGGAAAGATTTAGCCAACCAAGCTAGGGCCCCAACCCCTAAAATATGTAATTTATAATATTATTATAAAAATATATATTAATTTAGAATCTTTTCAAAATATAATATAATTATTTTTAACTTTTAGAATATATTTAACAAGATTTGTTTTTAATATGTGAACTTAGAAAATCGTGTTAATTGTTAATTATAACAGTAGATTTGTATATTTATTACTAATAATTATCATTGTTTTCTAATTTTTCAAGATATTGTATTTATAAAAGATATTATATAAAAATTCATAATTTTTTTTTTTTTTTGACAGGCATTTAAATGACCAAATCGTCATAAAATTTTCATATGACAGGTAGGGGTGACCGTCAAATTCCATGCCTAGTGCACACAAATCTAAGGTGCAATATTGTGCTGGTGAAATTAGTTTACCCAAGTTAATTTACGTTTAGTTTTGGGTTCAATTTGATGGAATAATTTAATTACATCAAAGGCGTTTTATTATTTGAGCTTTTGAAGCTCTTTTTCTCCGTGAACGGCTAGAAATTAGGAGGCGCCTGGTAAGGTTGTTCATTTATCGGCAACCGTTGATCGTTTGACGGGAGGCAGGTAGGTCACATTTAATTCATTGTCATTCCTTCAATCAATGAAGTTTGTCGTTGCATTTTCTCTATCGACGATGATGGTTCAATCGTGCATTTACTGCCGATGGGAGTTGTGTACCCTCTATGTTACATTAACTCTAGTTCACCGCCTTCTGCCTTCTTCATGTATTTACCCGTGGATGGGAGTTCGTGTCAAAAAATTTTGCCTTCTTTATGCATTTCGATTGTTGACATTGCAAGCTCTACACCTTGCCTTTGACATCACTGATAGTTAGGGTTTCTCAAATATCTGCAAGCTCTGCACCCCGGTTTGTCAGTTGCCCTGGTTTCATTTTGTTTTCATCTTCCTCTTCATGATTTTTCTTTACCTTTTTTTATTATAAAAAAAGAACTTGGGTTATGCATGTGCAGGTTGTAATTCGTTGGTGTGGGCTTCTTGCAAACTCTACACATTTTTGTTGAGGACATCATTGACATAATCAAATGATTTGCGCAGAATCTTGAGGTAAGTCACATGCCAAAATATTGCCATTTTTTTAGTTGTTTTTCATCGTATTTTACTACTTCCCCTACCGCTAATGGTTTTCGATCCTCCAAACTCTTCCTTGTTTGTATTAACCTATTTGGCGAGTTGTAGCCTAAAAATAAGGGTTCAGCGAGGGTTTTAGAGTATGTTTATTAAAATAAAAATTACGGCCAAGATTCCTCTATTTGGTAAATCATAAATATAAAGACCAAAATTTATTGCCTAAGATATTTTGTAGCATTGTATATATGGTCAACTTGGTTAGGTCAATCGATTAGGTTTTTTGTTCTATGAACTCTATATTTGTTTTATATTCTTTCTTCGAAATGTGTGGGGTGTCTTTAATGAACAATGGCCTCTTTGGTCTAGTTCGACCTATACTAGCACTTGCACCAAAGGGGGTGCAAGGGTTACGCCAATAGATAAATATAGAGAAGTAAGAAGGGGAGTGACGTGCAATTTAGCACATGTATACAATATTGTTTGTATATTTTTACAAAGTGGATGTATTACATATTTGGGATACAACCATACATCAGTACCAAAACAAACAATGCTTTAATCTCACAGCAAAAAATAGACATTAGGAAAAGATAATGGGTGTATAACCATCTCTAGCACAGAATAAAGAAGTAAACATACAATGTGTTCATTCCATCTTGTTTGAATTATATAGAAAATGTCAGTAATATATAGAGAACACCTTTGGCATGTTTTGCATACTCCCAAATATATACAATTTTGTTTGAATTAAATACAAATTGTTTGTAATATATAGAGAACACCTCTAGCATGTTTTGCATACTCCTTTATTCTATGAAAAGAATATATGTGTGTAAACTAAGATGGCATAATCCTCCAAATAGACAAATACTAATTTATATTATGAGTTGATGGATATATAGATCATGATATATTTTCTTGAAGTAAGATGTAAGTATTTTCCCCTAGTTTGTAGCAGGGTATGGAATGTAATGGGTGGATGCATGGATAAATGAATGGATGAATGGATATGTGAGGCATGCAAAGGATGGTAGGGATTACAATTTGGATTGTGGATCCAGTCATTTGGAGAATATTTGATGGCTCAGATAATGGTGGGTACGGTGAATGATAACGACCCATGTCAAGAAATTTACCATAAGCAAGTGTTAAGTGTACACATAAACATCGACCAAGATCAAGATGATTTGGAATATGGATGGCGATGGGTGAACATGGATCCATTTGATAGATGGTTCATGGATGAACGGATTTATTATGGATAAGATGGATGGAGTGTTGGATTTATTATGGATGGGGTAAGATGCTTCTACCTAATTTGGCACACGTAGATGTTTGATTATACACATGACACCCTTTTTGCCACTATAGTGGTTCTTAGTAAAGGACGATTTTTTCTTGTGAATTTTGTTGTTTCTTAAATTGTCTTTTTTTCTTTGCAAATATCAGAGTTAACCTCTTCTAGATGCACACACATCATGATAGGGAGCCATTAGAGTCCTTATGATAAAGAGTTGCTATCAACACACATTTAATGCGAGATTTGGATATCATTGATGTCAAAGTTTATGGTTGAGAGATATGAGATGTAGATTGATTGGTTGATAGTTTGGATTTTTTTTTCCAAACTTGGGAGATGAGCAATGGTAGGTGGATATGGAGATTCGATTGGGACAAACTTTTTCATATATCTTGTAGGTCGCTCTTGAAGCTTTCCTGTGTACTATTGGGCTTTTTTGATGGATGAACTTCCCTTCTTGATTTTTTCCCCATAGTTTATTTGACTAACGAAGGTTGATAGGGATGATTTTGTTTTGTATTTTTTGGTATACCTCAATCATTTATTCCTTTCTTTGATATACCTTGTTCTCATATGGTTGGGCACAATTTGTGGATGGGATGATGCGTGAATGATGATTGAAGTTATGAATAGTTGTAGAATTGATAGCAATTTTACCATAAGGACTCTACATTCTCCCCATGTTGGTGTTCGCACTAGACAAAGTTCCCTCTAGTGTTTAAGAGTTATCTCTATTCCTTAATTGCTATAAAACCAAGAAGTTGTGCAAGATTGTTGATATTTAAGAGTAGAAGGCTCTTGTTGATTGATAATGTTGTTTAGAGTAGGAGACTCTCTTTTTTTGTAGAACATCTACGTGTACATTTAGGATTAAGCATCTCATGGGTAGATGGAGGATTAGGTGGTATATGGATATGATCATCATTTACACCATCTTGTATGGATTGGATAATTCTCATTAGATCATGGTAGTATATTGGAGGTATAGATTCTTGATCTTGATTCTGCATGGTGTTTTTTTCAAAATGCTTTGGTTCATGTTCTTGACATGGATCAATTTGAAAGGATGGGTTGTTTTCTTTTGAAGTGGATTGGGATCAAGTGTTGAGTTGTGGAGTTGTTCAATATCTGCAACCATGAGTTGGCAAGATGTATATATGTCTTGGAAATGACCATTGCTAGACTTTGGTGAGAGGTGTTCAACATACTTTGGGAAAAAATATTCATATTGAAGCAACCGTTGCAGGAGTATACGATTCTGGAACATCCACCTGCATGTGATTTGGGAGGGCTTTCCCCCTCACTATTATCGCTAAGGGGTTCAGGGGGTGGCGATAAGTTTTTTCCTCCCTAGTAGGGGCTCAGAGGTAGTGCCCCCAATGAGATTTTTATGTTTCGGGTATGTGTAGGATCATGATGGGCCAAAAAGTGGTGATATGATGGGTATGCATAGGGTATGTGGCTAATGACTTTTCTTTTACCCAAAATTGATGAAATGAAAAGGGTTTTTAAAGGAGATTCTCAGCTTTCCATCAATATAAATTATGCTTTAAACTTTGAATTTAATAAATTATTATTATTCATTTTCTATTTGAATTATGACTAAAGTCCTAATTGATAGGTTGATTGAAAAACATCTATAGCTTTCAAACAGTATCACATTTTTTGAATCTAAAACATGTGCCACATTCTATGCTTCGTATTCTATAGGATTAAAAAAATAAAAAATTGAATTTCATGAAGTTTTGACCAAGTTAAGGTCGTGGACATCGAGTTTTAGATTTTTAAAAGTTGTAATAAAAATTTATAATTAATTATTTACTTGGAAAACAATTACAAAAAAATATGCATCACATCAATAGATGAGTCCTCTACTTATATCTAAAATATTATATAAAAATATGATCGTTTTATTGTGGTTAGGGTGGTCAGACAGACACCTACTTCTTATTTTAACCCTAAAATTTAAGTACTATTTCATTGAAATTTCAAATTTTCACCAAATAGATTTTTAATTTTTTAAATAAACCTAGTAGTTTAGAAACTATATTGAATTTTCTATAGATTCTATTCTTACATATTTTTGAAATAATATAGATAACTTATTCAAATTTTTACGTCAAGTTGCCTAACTCTAATTTTTCTGAATTTTTTGCCACTTAAGGGCCTATTTTTTCCATGATGATTCTGCACATACCCTTTCCTTGTAAAATAAAATAATTACTATGTGGGGGAGGGAGAGGGAGAATTGTATTTTTTCTTCTAAAAAACATGAGAGCATTATAATGCACTCACGTTATATAATATGCTTTCTTTATAACATTCAAGCATGCTATAACACACATTTGTGGTTGCCTTGGGTATTGCCAACCCTTAGGGTTGGATTTACCTTGGGTATCCAACCCAAAGGGTTGGACTTACATTTCAACACCCAAAGTCATGTTTTTTGTAAATTATAAAAAATTACTAAATCTCGATATGCTCTCCATGTAGAGTTTGCATTTCTTTTGATTTTGAGTTAAAAAATACCACAATAATGTCGAGCTCTCTCTTAGCTTTCTAACCATGTAATTTTTTCTAGATATTTCAAATATATTAAGGTTTTGACCTTTAATTTTTTTTGCTAGTGTCATTTTTTGTCAAAAACCTATGTATGGTATTTTTGGTTACATTTTTTTACCTATTCATCAAAAATTGAAACAAATTATAGTTTTACAAACTAGAATCTATTCTATACGTGCATTAAAAAATATTTTTGATTAGTTTCCAAAAGATTAGTGGGACACACTCAATTTTTCATTTTCAGGATGTGTCCACATTGAAAATTAGTAAAAAATCATATATTCATTAAAAAATTACAAAAGAAAACATGCATAAACTACATAGTGTTACCTAATTTTCATCGAAGTGATTTTTAAAATACTAAAAAAAGGTTAACATTTTAGGGGGAGCACATCAAATGCTATGTTATGATTTTTTGACAAAAATAGGAGCACTTTGTGTGCTCCCCCTATTTGGACCCCTTCATATTTACCATTTTCAAAATAAGTTAGTATTTTAGAAATTAAATTCGGAGCACTATGACTCTTATTCTTGTTGTGTCTTCAAATTTTGAGCGTAACTATCTTCAATTTCTCACCTAATATCAAATTTTCTTGATTTCAAAAAAAGAAAAGTGGTCACTTAAGACCTCTTTTGGTCGCCTATTTCCATGCACTTACCCATATCTATCCACACTCTAATAGGAATAGGAAATTTTTGCACTTGATCGGGCCTAGTAACAATTTTACCTTTGTTGCATTAATAGATCTCACATGCTATCACAAAATACTTGATATCTTTAAAATAAAACTAATATCTCTTTTATTTGGGCACATGAACAAACACCTCACAACCAAATACTTACAAATTTAGTACAAGTTTTATAACTATTTGCATTGCATATGGTGTTTCATCCTCAAGTATAAAAATAGGAGACATATTTTTATAGTACTTAAATTGCTTCTATGCAAAAATCTTATCCTAGACCAACGCTACTTAAAATAATTGTGGCTTGATCCAATAAGGTTATATTTAATCTCTCAATCACTCTATTCTATTGTGGTTATAGGGTGTTGCCCTTTTTTCACAACTCCAATGTGTTCACAAAATACTTTAAATTCTTTAGAGAAATACTTTCCACCATTATTAGATCTTAATACTTTAATTTTCTTACTAGTATGTGTTTTCACAAGTACCTTAAATTTCTTATTAAACTTGTTAAACACTTCATACTTTGTCCTAATAAAATATACCCAAGTATACATAGAAAAATAATCATTGAAAAAGACGAAATACTAGGCCTTACTAAAGGAATTAACATTTATGGGATTGAAAGAATCACTATGAATTACCTTCAAAATATCCTTTTCCCTTGTACTCCCTAAAGCAAACCACACACTTGTATACTTTCTAGAAACACATAATTTTTACAAAACTCAAACCCAATATAACAATATAAAATTGATCCATCATATGCTTACTCACTAAGGTTTTCAAACCTTTTATACTTATGTGGATTGTTGCATGATGCCACAACAACCCTAAATCATGTTCAACTAAATTGACAAATCGATACAATGTTGATGCATAAGTTTGAATTGAGTTCTATGTCTCACTCTCTTAGCAAGAACCAAGTTGCCTCTAGCCAATATAAACCCTTATCATCAAAGGTAACATACATTCTAGAATCAATCATCTTAGAAATAGATACAATAATTTTGGTCAAACCTAGAATATGTATTACATTTGAGAGTGTTCTCACCTTCCCATCCATGAAAGAAACCTTTACCCTCTCTCATCTAGCTATCCTTAGATATTTTTATCACCTAGAAAAACCTATCCTTCATCACAATCATTGTAGTCATGATAGCATTATGAGGCATCATGTGATAAGATGTACATAAGTTAATTAACCAAGAGTTACTACCAACTATATCAGTAGAAATAAGAATATCACTAAGTTATTTTCATTATTTTCTAAAGATCTATCTAAAGAATCATAATTCTTATTGGATTTATAATATTTTTTAACTTTCCCACAATTCCAACATTTTATTTTTATTTCCCAACACAATTTAAATTTCCCAAGTTCAATTTAACTTCTTGTCTCCACTCTTCTTCTTAACCCATATATCCTTAAACCTACCTCTCACAACTAGAGAATCGGGAAAATTTTCATCCATTAATTTATCTCTAGTTTATTTCCTTAACAAAATTTCTAAGACATTTTCTAGCTTAGGGGAAGTAGTATTACTATGAATTTTCATGATTAAGTTTTCTCATGAGTCAAGTAAAGAATAAAGTAACAAAATTCACTTATATCCCCTTCATCCAGTTTGACTCCCATTGAATTTTTTTGACTTAGAATAAGATTGAAGGTATTTTAATATTATCATTATTTAGTCTCCTTTTATCTTCAAAGATTATACTTATTTTTCAAGACAAGTTTATTTAGATGACTTGAACTAATACAATGTCCCTATCTTCATCCATGATGAATGAGCAACATATTCTTTAGATACATTCATCAACATAAAATTTTATAGTTATAATTTCAAATTACACAAGTTTAGCTTTCTTATCTAATTTAATCCAATATTGATTTGACAGACCTAAAGGTTTAGCCAAAGATGACATAGCCTATTGGTCTCTTTCCATCAAAATATCTTTCACTTTTAACTTTCATAACATAGTTTTATCGATTGAACCTTTCAATCTTAAACCTTGACATGGTAGCCATAGATTCAACACCACACTATATTTTCACAAAAATACTTCAAATTTTCCCTTTGTGACCATTTATACATGTACTATGAGTACCTTACTCCAAATTACTCAATTCTAATAATAAATGTTGAGATTTTGATCCCTATTACAAATGACTAATTTACTAGGATAGAGTTCTCAACAAAAATTTATGTGATCCAAAATAATAGTACTATAATATATTCAAATTTTTTTAAGTGTGTGAAATAGTATGCAAACCAAAAGAGACACCATATAGATGTGAGAAACCCTTTATAGAAAAAATCCAACAACAAAAGGACTCACCGTTATATTATTCAAAATCAAAAGATTCAATAAAATAGACCATTCTTTATAGAGTTTCAATCTATTTTTTTATAGAATACCCTTCTTATATAAGCATATCAACCTTCACCAAATTCACTATGCTCAACCAACTAACCTTATAAACTTGGAACATTCATATGCACATATATAGTTATAGCCACAAAACCATCCAACAAGGATTTCGAAATGTCTAATTGTCTAACTACCACATAGAATACCAATAGCCACACAACCATTTCATGACTATATCATGATGCCACCGTATATGTATATTACATGTAATATGATTTTTCCATATGAGTAACCACTAAATATAATAAACCTTTACCACTCAAACTTGGTCAAATTCGTTGCCTTGCTCTATCTAAACTGACATTGTCTTCCTACACTATAACCAAATACTACCAGGGCTTGAAGAATTAGAGAAAAAATATCAATTATTTAAATATAGCTACTTAAAATAATTGTATGCATCTTCCAAAACATCACCATGATCTTGGTTACCACTTCATGTATTCCAACAATACCGAAAACACACCTATACTATCAGACACACTTACAATCACATCTACAATTATATTGTTGTGAGTTCTCCTCCAAAGGACTTGTAATCGAGAACATAGTATCACTAGGCTAAGATAAGACCTCATACCAAATTGCAAGACCTAGTATTCATTACAACTTGTTGCATAAATAATTAAAGCTATCGTGCAAGTCTCTAGATAAACTAGATATGTATAAGAACTCTCCAATGGTGCATAGCACACCATAGTTCCAATAGTATGCACCTAGGATATAATCTTACTCAAGAGTAGGTATTTACCTTGGTATATTAAGTTTGTATCATGTGACTCATATTTTTCTTTACTATTTCAAATAGATTTGTATCATGATGCCTTACTTATAACAATCACAATTGTTTCATGTAATTGCACTTATACTTTACCTAAATTAATTTTAGAAAAGATATCGCAAATATACAATAAAAATGCACACCCTTACATTTTCATCACTTGTTTTACACCACTTTGAGTGGATTTCACTAATGCATGGTTCTAGCAGGCAATTTATCTCCTTCATTTATCTAGAATTTAAAATGTATTCATTTATCCATAAATACATTTGTAAGGGATTTTTTTATACCTATGTCAATAATGGTGATTATTCCATTCTAATTGCAAGAATATTAAAATGAAATATTATAAGTAATTAGCATCAGCAAAGGGATCAATTGAAGGATATTCTTAAATATATCTTGTTCAACAATCAAAAATATTTTTTGGCCAATAAAAATAGGACAATTGTTTACCACTATTTGATGTAGATGAAATATACAATTGTTATTGATTATTTGACCAATAGCTTAGATGATATTTAAGTATAATTTCAATCAAAAGGACTCAATATTTGATTGGTTCAAGTCCAAACATTTTTATTGGCAATCACATCTTGTAGAGTTATATAGTAAAGAGGACCCCTCTCCCTATTTGATCCTTCTCCCGTCTAGTAAAGGGATCTCCTAGCAAAACCAAGAATATTCTTGTTTAATAAAAAATAAATAAACAAAGAAAGTATTCAATTCTCATGATGTTCAAGAATCTTTACCAATTCTTGATTTTTTATATAGCAAATTGATGAAAGTTAATAATTGTATAATTTAGATAAAAAGTAAAGGTGAATTTTTGAAAGGATCCAAATTTTTGTACAAAGAATAGCGAAGATTTAATAATGAAGCCCCTAAAATACAACAGAAGTTACAAACAAGAATAAAGAGAAGTTCACTACCGAAAATCACAAGAAACACTTAACTAACAATAAAAAAACAGCATTATAACACATTGATAAGATGAAAAGAAAAAGAAAATTGAACTCACAACCATCCAAAAATCTTTAATAAAACCTTCAAATACAAAGCTAAAGAAATAGTGTTAAGCCATAAAATTCTAGGGTACCCTGACTGCATGTTAATAATCTCCTTTAACTTCATTACCTTCCTTTTTTATCTCCCTTTTCTAACTTCCACCCTTAGAAAGTTAATAATCGTGTTGCTTTCAACTAAATTTACTAATTAAAAACAAATATTCAACAAAATACAAATAAATAGTTTATCCAAAAGAAAAACATTTAAAAATATTTTTCCCCCCATTGTTGTCATCGATTATATGTAAATCAAAGTCACCAAAAATTATTTTATACATTATTTAAATAAAATATTCAAGTATCTATTTTTTTCCTTTTTTTCCAAAATAAAAATGAATATTAATAAGTTGAACATATGATCTAACATCCGCTCATGGTTCACTAAAGATACTTGAAAGATGGAAGAATATCCAAAGCACATAGATTGGATTAACAAAATGAGATAAATCCAGACTTCCAATCAATGGCATATTACCCATAAAATATTCAGCTATCTGTTTTTTTTCCTTTTCCTTCTGCTGTTAATAACTTATTTCATGCTTGCATGGATGGGATTATTAAAAATATATATACTAGTTATGATCTTACATATTTAGAAGGGAAAAATGTAATCTCTTTAAGAAGCCTTTTAAAAAATTATTTAAATATTTTAATGTATAATCTATTTATTTATGAATCTATTTAATATTTCACATGGATGTGTTAAAACATATTTAATTAGAAAATAAAATAATTTTTGAAATAAAAATAAACATAAATAAGTAATTTGGTTTGATTTTTTAAATAAATTGGATATAATTTCTATGATTCATTAAGTTCTATTGAAAATAAAATTTATGAATATATAATAAATAATTATTAACTAAATGTTAAAATTTATAAGAACATACATACATTTAGTAATTAATATAGTTGATTTTTATTTACATTTACATAATAAAATAAAATAATTCAAAATTCATATATGAACATTTTTTACAGAGATGTTTATAAATGTCTATACTAGGTAATAAATAAAACAATAATAACAAAATTAAAGAAATGCATGGTACAGCACAATATGAAAACAAAAGGGCAAAAAGTCTTATATGATTTTAAAAAGAAGAGACTGTTATTAAAAACGCCAATTATTGGTACTAGGGATATGATTCCTGCCTCTCTTACTATGTTTTATTCAGGCTTTCTTTCAGTACCATAACAGTTGGTACGAATTAAGGGATTTATTATTATAATTTGTCTCCAAAACTGAGCTGAAACCACAGCATATACAGACGTACTGATTGCAGTAGTGAATAACAAATCTTGCTGTAAGCGTTTCATCTGAAGTCTTTTCTGAGCAAAGGCCTCCTCAGATTGGAAATACTAGTATTGCTGTCAATTGACAGATCTGTGGGACTTCTCTTCTTGTTTTGAATGCTTGATGTCTGCTCTACCAGCCCCCTCATCTCCACTACAGAGGACATTTCTCTTCCCTGGAAAAAAGGAAACATAGAAGGTTTATCAGCCAAAAGATTCAAACAACATAGCACAGAAAACGCAACCAGGGTGATTGAAAAATAGAGAAGACTTACATTATGGATGGATTGAGTATCGGAATTGGTAGCAAACAGGTGAGTAATTTCTTGCAGAGGCTGCCTCTTGGAAAATTGTAGAGCAGGAAATGGCATGGGTGAAATACCTGCTAAAAATGGAGGGGAGTTCTCCTTGTCTTGGTCTTTTTCCATTGGAAACTCCAGAGGCTGAGGCCTTGCTGGAAGAAGCGGATCGGCCTGAAACTCCATTCCTATTCTGTAATATGGTTGAAGAACAAGTGCGGGAAGAATTGCAGAGATGCACGAAATGGTTGTAAGTGTGAAATGCTTTTGTAAGCGCGGTGCAGAGATAGAATGAAATTGGCGGGCTGGAGTTGGAGATTTCAAGCGAGGAGGGAGGAGCAAAAATGAAGTTTAAATTATGGAGGGAGAAAGCAAAGTTTCTAAATCTCAAAGTCGGTTTCCAAAATTTTCCAATTTAAATTTTTGTGAGCCGCCCAGATTTGCAGGAGTGGCGGGGTCAGGGGTGTGGTGAGTTCAAGTTTGCTTGCGACATTCAGATGTATTGAATTTGACGATGTCTAAAAGTAGCTTTTTACTTGTCTTGAGAATGTCACTCATAGTGATATGGTGAAATTTGTTCTAGGTTGATGAGGTTGAACCGAAAAAAAACAATTATGATAAACCATATGATATATTGTAAAAAATATCATTTATTTGATAATGAATGAGTTAAAAGAGCTATTTAATAAATATTTCATAAGGTATAATATTTCTTCAAGGTTTTGTAAATGGAATAACAAGTTAAATGAGCTAGATCTTGGAGAAATTTCATAGTTAAGTAGATTTGAGTTGAAGTAATACAAGGATGGATGACATTTAAAGAAGTTTCAATGCATTTCTCATATGGACATCACCTAAATGCAATGAGTGATGAGTGGACAATATGTGTTCATGAGAGATGGGTTCTTGTCAAGGAAGCAACTATTCTTCCTACAAAACAACATGTTTAAGACATCATAACATACAAAACATCATATAAAACGATATGTGAAGGAACCCGCCAAGATGTGTGGTTGAACGAACAACTCTTTTCCATGACGAAAGCATTTAGTGAACAAAGTGTCATTGGGTATAACAATAGTCTATAGTGGACATATTGTATTATGCAACCAAAATTTGCTTTCTCTTGTTTAAAGGTGTGTATAAAATATATATTTAAAAATAAATAAAATGGTTCTTAAATAATTTTGAAGTAAGATAAAGTCATGATTAAATAAATAAAATAATTTAAAATAAGTATTTAAATAAATAAGATAATTAATTATATATATTAATAAATATATTTTCCCTTATTTATGGGAAGTGAAAGGATGATCTTTTGAGTAATCCAAGGATCGATGTAAAATGGTATTCGTGGGATGAAGGATGGGTTAAAGTGAATTTCAAGAGCACAACTCAAGGAAAACCTGTGAGGGCAGGATGCATCATAAGGGATCACAATGGGTAGTGGCTAATAGAATGGGCAAAAAAAATGGTGGATGGAACAAACAATGAAGCAAAAATACAAGCTACATGGTTGGGTATGTAAATGCATGGGATTGATGACAATACATCTCAAAGGCGACTCCATGATCATTAATGAAATAGTTAATTTATAGTATATTTTTAAAATATATATTAGTGTTGTCTTGTTGCCCATATATATATGTGTTTCTCTTTCCAAGATATCGATTTTGAAGATTTTTTTAAAATATTTTTTTGTAATTTAAAGTAGAAGATATATTTGTTTAAGATATCAATTTTAATTATTTTATTTATGAAAGAGTTTTTTTTAACTTATAAACTTTTTGAATTTACTTATTTATTGGAGAGTTATTTTTTAATTTTAAGTTATATTGATCAATACATTTCTTTTCTTTTGTCTTTCTTTTTAATTAAGTTGTACTAGATATATTTTTGTCTTAGATATCAATTTTGAACTACGTTATTTATGAAGATTTTTTTAATGTTTTACAAGTTGATTGGATTTTTCAAAACATCAATTTTAAATTATTTATTCTAGAACTATTTTATTTCTTTAAAAATTATTTTATTTTTTAGGAGGAAGGGATAGAATGTAATGACATCGATGTGTTAATAAAAATGATTAAAGAGCTAACATATATTTAGAAAAAATAAAATTATAAAATAAAGAAAACAATAAAAATAAAATAAAATAATTTTGAAATAGTACTAAAGTAAAATAAAATAATTTGTAAATTTAAATATAATAACTTAGTATTGATATCTCTTAAGATGTTTATGCTAGTTTAGTTAATAGTTATTTTTTTAAGAGATTCTATAGTGATTTTACATTAAAAAATTAACTATTTTATTTAGTAAAGTACACATTATTTTTAAAGAGTTACTAAACTCTTTTTATGTGGCTATATGTTTAACTCTTTTTTTTCATTTGTTAAGTTTTTGAATATTTTTTGTGAACACACTAGTACTATTACACTTCACCCCTTGATGTCAATCTCTATTAATTATTTTATGGAATTTTTAAAAATAAATGATAAATAATAAAACTATTCTTCCATAAATAAAGTAACTTTAAGTAAATTTAAATGGTTTTTGAAATAGAATAAATTAAACAATGTAAATAAAAGAAAAAAATATATTAAATAAAATAAAATAAGTGTTATGTATTGGAAAGTACTTGCATTTGTAGTATTGCAATAATACTATTTGTTGGCTAGTCTATATATAAGTTATGACATACTAATTCCAAGGTAGAAAAAATAATAGTTTGAGATCAATAGATTCTTGCAATCCAAATATATCAAAATTTTATTGGGTTGGTGAAGATTATAGTTTTTGGGATTGATGTTGCTGTCAAGTTTGACTCATAGTAGGAAAACCTATGACTAGTATCATTGGAGTTGAGTTTGTTCAATAAAAAAATATTTGTTAAATATTAATGAGAAAATGGTTAGTTAGTGTGTGCATGGAAATTGTTTTGCAAATGAACAATTTATATGGTTAAATTGAACTATATAAAGACCAAAAAACACTCAATTAGGACATTAGGAAATCTAAATTAAAACACAAAGTAAGCAATCAACTTTGTGTTAGACCTCCTAGATTTTATAAATTTTTGGTAGAGTAGATGGATGGCTAGGATGGAAAGATAAGATCAAGGGTGGATATGGGTTGAGATATCTCAAGAATGGAGATGGTGCCAAGTGGCACAAGGAGAAGGCATGAGAATATTGAAGGTACTAAGAGAGGACACCCGAGAATTTAAAATTCTAATTTATGAAAAAGAGGAGGATCAGGGTATGGGAAAGTAATTTGACCCATGTGACATGATAACAAGGCCATGTCATATGTACAAAGGCCCATGTATTATGTAAAAAAAAGTGTGTACCTTTGTACACATTTGAGAATGTGAAGGATTTAATAGGGGCTGACTAGGTTACCATTGTGCAAGTGTAGGATTAAGGAGATAAGAGGATTAGCCCACTTTAAAAAGGTTGGAGGAAAAAAGGTAAATTAAATAAATAAAGTATTTATTTAATTTTTGGAAAAGGGGTGTGGGACTTTTGTAAATAAATAATTGGATTTATTTACCTAAGGTGGACTATAGGAGGAAGGCGATTTAATGATTTATATTAGAAAATGAGTGTAGGTGAATAGTGATGAATAATGATTTTATTAATTAAATAATAAAAAATTAAGGAGATAGAAATCAAATAATTAATTGAATAGTTAGGGTTTTATTCAATCAACTATAGAAGAAATAGTTGGGTAATGATGATGTGTCAATTTTAGGTGTACATTTTTTCCCTCTTTGAGATGGTGTTATGAAGTAGTATTATTTTAAAGAAGATTAAAACATAACGCTTGGAAGAAGATGGTTAGATTAGGAAAGATGCTCAATCATTGAAAGGAGTGACTAGGAGGAAATATGGTTAGAGTGAAGATCAATATGAGGATGAGGATGTCCCCTCAAGAGGATATACGAGTTTGAGAGAAACAGGTGTGCACTCAAAATGAATGAGAGAATGTAAGGTGATGAGGAAGATGATGAATAGAAGTGGGGTAAGGGAATGTGATGGGAAGAGAAAGAACTAAAATGGAGGGAGGAAATGAAAAGCAAGAAATAATACACAAAATTATTCAAATGTAGAAATTATGTAGTCCCAATCAAGTTGAAAAACTTTGAGATTGATTAATGATGGATGAAGTGTTGTTGATGTGGGAAGGATATATCTCGAAAAAAAACAAGGATTGGGAAGGATACATCATCATTATGATGATTGGGTATTGATATAATCTTGAATTATGCATCTCAAAACAACACAAGGATTGGGAAGGGTACATCTCAATGATGATGACTAATGTTGGATCAAGGCTAGGAACAAGACCAAAAATGTGATTGGATGATTTTGTATAGATTACATAATTAGATTGCATGGATTAATATTTTCTTGTGATTTTAGATCGCAAGGAGTGATCAAATAATGAGATAGATGGAATTACATTGTATGGATCAGTAACCTAAACCTATTGATGACAAGGGATTATGGGATGAGAGGATGAGATGGTAGGATGGGGTGATGGATGATGAATAGGGATATAAGGATGGGGAGATAGAAGGTTAATGGGATGGGAGATATGTAATGATTAGGATGAAAAGATGCATGGATTAAAAAATATGGATACACAAATAATGAATGTAATGGATAATGAAAGGATTGTGATGGATGGAAGACTCTTAGATTAGTAAATCTAGATATTAGCCTAAAATGAACCTAATAGATTAATGCAATGATGATGATGGATGATAGGTAATATGGCACATCATGATATGTGGATGCAGGTGCCATGCCATGGAATATTAGATGCAGGAGTAGGATAAGTAGAAGATGAAAGATAGAAGGAGAAATAGGGACGAGGAGAAGCAAGTGCACATGGATTAATGATATAGGTGAGGATTATGAAATAGGTGGGATATGTGGATAAGGGATGGTAGAAAATAAAAATTTAGGGATGAAGGGATGGGGAATTACAAATGCAATAATTAAATAGACATGAAATGGTCACTTAATTTGATATAGCATGAGATACTATGCACCAAGGTATGAGGAACCTAGGTGATTTCGTATCACATGCATAGGACCAACTCAACAAATAAGAAATTTATTCCAACATCTCACAAGATCACAAAGGGACTTGGTGGGAATGGTGCTAGAAAACCACAAACATAAGGAGTACACCAATATAACATAAGGTCTTATGAGCCTCGATGGGTACAGTGTGGAACAATAGTGCAAAAATGACACACAAAAGTCAAGAACTTCCCCTAGTGTTATCAATTAAAGCACACCATAATATGATAGATTGTGGAAACCTTGAGTAGGTAAAATAGGGAACTCAAATAAAGATAAACAAAGATTTAAAGGCACCAATAAAATAACAAAGCAACTCAAGTACCTTTTTCCATTAGGATGATGGTTGGGGGAGATGTAACCTTATGCGAGGAACAATAAACCCTACAAAGGCTAGGGATGGATGGATAGGACCTAGGATTTTCATGAAAAAAGATGATTAAGATACTCGAAACCCAAGGGGGCTAATGGATTTTCTTGAAATACTAGCTTATAGGGGATTCTTGACAACACAACAAACATAGGGATGGGACCTAGTGACAAGTATGTACAAGGATGGGCCTAGATGCACGATGGACAAGGATGAAATTATATACAATGTATACAATATTTTACAAGGGATTTTTGTGATGGTGTATGTTGTATTAATAGATGATGATGATTATTATGTGATAGGTTCGATGGAAAAGGATGAAAAGAAATAGTAGAAAAACTTGGGATGTGGCTCCATCAATATGAAATGATGGGATAGTTGGTATTGGAGTGTATGGGGGGTAGCTTATAGCTAGATACCAATGAAAATGGATCATAAGATGATATAATGATATGGTAGGGAAAATTAGGGAATGGATAATAGAGAGATAAGGATCGGGAGATGCAAGCATGATGGGATGATAGGATAGGGATGTAAGGTTTGGGAGATGGAAGGATTATGTGATGAAGTGATTGAATAAAATCCATAAGGACTATATCACAGAGGAACAAGAAGCCCCATGTTAGATATGTCATGTATGGTGATGCATTAGGATGGCCAGGATAGAATTAAAGGTAGGGTGATTGAAGGATAACAGAGATAAATGGACAATAGGAGGATGGATGGATAAGGAATATAAAGGATTATGTCTATCAAAGAAAAATAAGGATGGAAGGATGGGAAGATAGAGGGATGAAAAGTGTGTAATAGGGTAATGGATGTCAGGTGGTGTCCAAATCATATATATAGCTATTTTCCCTAATTGTGATGAGGATCCAAAGGAGGATCAAGAGATTAGAATGGGTAGGTAGGATGGAGAAGGTGATGGATGGGTAGGAAAAGTACCTTGTCTCCAAGTGTAGGAAGAAAATATATGGTGGATTTACACATGACACTTGTTTCCAAGTTTTCATCATGGTATGTGTCCAAGGCACCTATTTTCCAAGTTTTCACCATTGGATGGATTTTTCTATTAACTATTTTTTTGCTTTTTTTATTTTTATTTTTATTTTTTAGGTTTATTTGGTTTTGGTATAGCACGATGGAGAGAGATGAGGATAAGTGGATAGGTGAATGGGATGAGGATAAGTGGATAGGTGATAAGGAGATGGATGAAGGAATCGAGCATCTAGCTCCATATTGAGGTGAATAGGAACCCATTTAGAGTGATCATTAGATGTGTTAGATGTACAGGAAAACTGAGAGGGGGGTGAATCATTTATATACTTTAAAACATCAAAAAACCCTCATTAACATTTAGATCTATATTATCCCTTAAACCCTTAACAACCATTAAACCCAAGTATCATGCATTAACAAAATGTAAACATATGAAATAGTAATACAGACACGTCCAAATAGATAAGGACACCAGATTTACATGGAAAAACCATGATGAGGATTATCTCACTAATATATGAATTGTAACATCAAATACAATAAGGCTCACTGCCTAAAATGATAAAGAAAGGCTCATTATCGATGGCTCACTGCCAAAGGACTCACTATCCAAAAGAAAGAAGAACAGAAGAAGGGGCAGCTCACTACCAATTTGAACTACTAACAATGCATCTCTCATATGTTGAAGGTAAAATTCCATTGAAGCTCAAACAACTCATCAAACAGACTGAAATGTAGACACCTTCTCACTACATTTGGAAGTCATAGGCATTAAGACTCGCACTTAGATCATCACACTTGGTCACATTTGCATCTTTCACATCTCACACTCTAATCTCTATCCACACAAAAATTATCCTTGTATTTATACCCTCCACGACCTAAAACAATCTCAATTAGTCAGCCATAAGGAAACATATGCACCTCAATTGTGCAACACCAGAAAGGTTGGAACAACACTTCCACAATATAAAGAAGTGAAGCCAAATCATTCCACTACTTAATTGGGATCTAATCTACACCAACACACTTATCAACACTTCCTCAAACAATAATTATCCTCCACAATCAACGCTAGCATCCCAAATCAGCTAAACCTGCACTAACACTAAAAAGCGACTCCAAACACACCTCTCAAGGTTTGAAAACATTTCATGGAACACAAAAAACATTCCACAACATAATCATTAGAATATTCGCCACAACTACTGCAACCACCTAAGACTCAAGAACACCTTCACTCTGTGCAATCAGACATATTGACATAGACATCCAACACACCAGATAGTTTTTCGGAAAAACTCAGCACATGAAACTTCAAGGGAAGGTAGATACAAATGATATAATCCTATTCCTAGATCCACAACACCAAAACCTTCACTGTGGAGAAATTTGGAACAATCTCATTTCTCCCAAACACCTTGTTTCAAAAAACATACATACTTTCAAACACATCTCTCACTATAGTACAATCTAGAACCTAAAACTCTAGATATGAAACCTCTAAACACCTTCAATCATCACATTGAAACCACATGAGAATATCTTCAATCATGAAGAAATGTGGAGCAAAACATTGAACACAACTATGTCACACTAAACTCTCTTTTATTCAAATTTTCTCAAAAGAACTTGGAAACCAAGTGAACCAACTCCATCAGCAACATTACTAACATCTTTGTAACACATCTACAACATACAACACTTTCCAATTACAACAATCTCCTAAATAGAATTTGAGCCAACAACCTTTGCAACTATATTGAAGTAGGACATCAATGACAACACCAACATGTGTTGACATCGATACCAATGATTCCAACATCCTCTTTATACAAGGGGTTTACATCAATGGAAACACCCAAGAAACTCACAAACAACTCAAGCTTCCAACATCTCCAAACTTCCAACATGATGTTGGTACAAACTTATTAGGATGAGTGGATTATGAAAAGGCATGAATTAAAGGGATTTGATAGGGGAGATTTGTGGGATAAAGGGAAGCGAGTTGAAAATTGTATGGATGAAAGGATGGGAGGGGAGTGTGATGTGGGGATGTTGTTAGGACCAACATCGACACATATTGTGATGGATGTTGAATGATAGGAGGAGAAATGGATGGAGGATGTGAGAATTATAGAAGAGCTTTGAGAGTATTTTTTGGTACATAGGGGCCCAAAATGGATTTAGGAGATGGGGGGATTGGGATTCTTAGATTTTGGATTTCATTATGGGGTTTTCCTTTAGATGCATTTTTTTTTGTGAACAAAGATTTTGGCACCTAAATGCTTTCTAGCCCTTCTAGGGTTTTTCACCTAAAAGGGGAAAGATGGGCCAAAATGGAATGTACACATTCAAGATTAATGTATGGATGGATGCAATGTGCTTAAATATGATGTCTAAATGCAACTAACTAAAAAATAAAGATGAATATTAATGTTAAACCTAGAAAATGCAACTTCTTTGAAAACACAGTGTGATATGCAGAAAGATGAAAAGAATGCAATAAAGAACCAAATAAAGGTGTTAAACTAAAATTGTGCACCTGGAAACTGATGAAGGCTGAGATGGAGATTCCAGATGTCTCAAAAAAATTGGAAAATTTGATTTTTGAGCCTACTGGGACACTTACGCCAAGCTGGGCGACTTAGTCCCATATTAGGGAAATTGACCAGAAAGTTGTTTTTGCTAGATGGGTATTTGAAACTCTAAAAAACTAGTGTAGTGGGACTAAGTCTCCACTATTAGTGACTTATTCCACTTTGGATTTTCTGCAAATCCAAAAGTGGAAACGAAAGCCCACAGTCTGCACTATGTTTTCTAACGGAGGCCCAGATCCAAATCTACAAAATTACCTACAAAACATAATACAATTTGATTTCTAATGGGGGTTTTGCCTCGTTCAAACCCCTAGTTGGTACTTCAACCTTGAAAGAGATAAAATCTACATAAAACCCTAGCCCTAAGTGTGTCTAAGACTAGGAAGTCTGAAAATAAGATGCAACCCTATTCTAATGTGCAAGAATAAGTTGCATAAATGGATTTAGAACAATGCAAGACTCATCCTCGGAGAAATTAAATCACATTAGAAATGAATCTAAATGACATGCAAACCTTCCTTAGGCTAAAGATAGAGAGAAAGTGGAAGATGGAATCACTTTGAAAATAAGTCTTTTGGCTTCATTTGATGGCTAGTTGCATCTCCTCAACCTAAATTTCTCCATGATTCACCATAGGCATCCATGATCATCCCTTTGCAATGTAAGATTTTGGAAAAATAGTGAGCTTGAAGACCTACAAAAACCCTAGCTTTCTACCCTAAAGCTTCAACTTTACTATAGATGGACTAATGAATCTTCTTGTGAAAGATATTTAGCTCTTGAATTTTGAATTTGCTTGATGAAAATGACTTAATGTTATGAAAAATGACCTAAAAACATGTATTTATAGGCATTAACACTGAATTATTCATTATTTTAACTTCACAGGCCGACATCCATCTGGATTTTGAATTAAGTCAGTGATTTTCCTACTCAAAAGTGGAAAATACCTCAAAAGGGACTAAGTTGCCACCTTGGACAACTTAGTCCCACCAGGGATTTTTGACCTGTGGGTTTCACAAAATTTAAGTGGTTTGAATGTTGCTTGTCGGGATTTGTATGATTTGTGAGTGGAATAGGCCTTAAAGTCCAAAATAATGAGCATTAGGGGCCTATAAATGTAGTTTTTAAGGGGTGATTGATGCAAGGGTGTCTAAAATAGGACTAAATTAGGTCACAGATTGTACTTTCTACAAAGGAGTACAATTTTCGTGTCCACACTTTTTTATTTGTGATCGACATGGTTTTTCTTTTTTCTTTTTCTTTGGTGGGCCTTTATAGAATATGGGATTTATTACACTTTTGGATTAGATTTTTCTTTGTTCTACCATGTCATTTTGAGGGGACATGGTGATTCTTAGGTTTTGGTGGATGTGTACTTTTTATGTATTTTTTTATTAGCATCCAAATTGCTTCTCGTAGCACTAGTATGGGTGCAAGGTGATGGTTGGTAAGAAGGGAATATGAATGGAGTGATAGAGGTAGGAGCATGGATGAGGTGTTTGGAGAGATGATATTGGATGATGTTCATAGAGGTGTACATTTATTGATCTTGGTTGGGAATTATAGGAGTGGGATGTTTAGGATGGTTCAAGAGAGGGATAGGGGATTGATAGATGAGGGGATGAGTAGGATGAGATGGAAGATGAGATTATGGGATATAAGGACCCAAAATGGACTTAGTAGGTGGGGGAGATGTGATGGTGGATTGTGAGGCATAAAGAGCCAAAATGGATTTATAGGATGGAGGGATAGTGATAATGTTCTTAGGTTGGTATGATTTGTTAGAGTCACTCAAGGACTGAAGCCTCCAGGTTCACTCACAAAAACCAAAAAAAAAATTCTATAAGAGGGAAAAGCAAGAATATGAATTTTTAATAATGGATGCAAGATATGGCCAATATGCACTACTTAATATTGTAGTGATGTATTGGACCAACTCAACTAAACTAAATTGTTCAAGATGTACAAATGATGCTTTGTTTATAAAGGAAAATTATAAGATAGGATTGGACAAGATCTTGACATATTTCTTAATCTTGTATATAATGAGACAAATACCCCAAAAAATGTTAAATAACTTAGGGAACAAGCATTAAAATCCAAAAGATAAGATAAGATCTAGTGACAACTAACACTATCTAGATATATTCCCTCCTAGGACCTATGTGGACTTAACATGTAAATAGGACCTATAGGGTGATCCCGTAATACTGGTTTACAATTTTTGGCCAAATTGGACACTAAATTGATTTTTTCTATCTAAATCTTTACTTTTGGGCACCTATAACGGCTAAACCATGAGGAATTTGAAGATGATGCAAACTAACTTGATTTGTGATATTTTGTCTAGATTTGTAACAACGATATCTAACCAGTTCATTTGGTTTCATAGTGTCTTATTGAATAAATTTTCCTTAATCAAGTTTCAAAGTCAAACCAATTACAATTCAAACATAGGCGGACTATATACAACATAAACTTTTTTGTATGTATCAAAATTTTTTTTTTTACTGGATCAAGGACATCAATACCTAGCCTACACATATTTTTCAGAATTTTATTTTGATAATCTACTATTTTTCCACGTGTACAGAACAAAGAACTTGATTTTCAGTTACAAAACTATGTTTAATCAAACTAAAAAAGAAATACATAATAAAACCAAAACATATTAAAATTATATTCGATGGATAGCTCATTCTGAGGACTATCATCATCCAGTTGGGTCTATGAAGTCTCCTCCATTTTCATCCTCAACTCAAGCTTCAAAGGGAAAAATTCTGCAAAAATTTGGTGCCAAAGGGGGACAAGGGGGGAAAAGGGAGGTTCGAATGAACCTAGGTTTGATCGAACCCCCTCTTTTCCATTGTGTTCGTCATTAAAAAATGCAAAAAAATGAGTCCCTTCATTTAATATGGTTTGCTCGAACTGGGGTCCATTTGAACCCGTTTTGGGTCTATTTGAACACCCCAGTTCATGTGAACCCCTAATTTAAAGCAAAAAAAAATCATAGGAGCATTTTTGCAATTTTCCTTCCTCACTAGAATTGTAAACCAATTTTGTGGGTTTACCCTATATGGTAAAACACCTATTTACACCAACACCCCCCTTTAAGTATAATTTAGGTAGTATTATTATGTAAAGATACAAATATGGATCCCAACTACAAGGCCATATTAGGTACCCATGTCCATATGCAATGTAATCTCTCACAAAGAAAGAAAGGGAGAAAACCTAGTGGGATAGAACTCCTCCCCAAAAGAGATGAAATATAAAATGCTCTTAATGATGCATAAGAGGGACAAAACCCCATATGAGGAAAAAAACCCCAATAAGAGAGAAGAAGAGAGACCATGTAATCCCCCTCAATGGTGAGTCTCCTGCAATGGTAGAATTTTGACATTGAATGTTGAAGATGACTTAATCTCACCAAACAACATTCCTCCTCTTAGGAAGAAAAAAAACTAGGATAATATGCAAAATGTTTTCCCATTCCTGAAAGGAGATGTGGGAGGAAGAATGATATGTGATGTCTTGAAATTATGCTTGTGTCTCCATGTTGATGCCTAAAGCTAACACACTCCAAATAGGTATTCTAAGCCACACAGCTAAAGATGTCAATCTAGAATCTCCTAGAGATGGATGTAGAATACACTCCAAAGAAAAAGATACCTCTAAGGACAAAGAAGCCTCCTCCAAATTTTGTCCAAAAGTATCCACACTGACATCAAAATTTGAAGAATGATCATGTAGATAACGAACAAGAGGTCCAAATTATTCTCTCACAACAACTGATGAATGATCATCTTCATCAAAGAGAGGATATATACAATCAATGGTGTCTCCCAAATTTGAAATATGAGACTCAGCAAAAAACCAATAATGTTTGTCAAGTATGCATCCCAAGTAGATATAGCTAGAAGATGATGTAGATCTCAGCTGCACTAAATCATAAGAGGCAAAAATTGTGCCAACATGAGCATCATCAAATGCAATAAAAGATGGATGAGATGAGATATCATTGCATGTCACATGACTATATTTTTCATCCCTAAATGATTTGTCCACACAATATTCTTTAGTCTGGAAATTTGTATTAGATGATACATAATGTCTCTGAAGGAGAAGTAGAAGATGTGATGGCCCTTTAATGTTTAATAATTTTCCAATTGACCATTGCTAATGTATCTTCATCATATGAAATATTATCACAATCATATATGGGAGTTTTCATATCCAAAATAGGATCATCTGGGAGTGGATCATTATTTGAATCTCCATACATGAACCAAATTTTCATCCAAGAAGAAATAAGAGACTTAAAATGTGAGAGGATCTCCCTCATGTTAGTATCAACATTAAGATACCACGTGGCTAGTTGTCTAAGGTTGGCTAGTTGGCTATTTTGGCTAAGGGGTCAAGAGAGAATATCTTGTTGGCATTTTTGAGGTTTGAAGCATGGCATGGGATGTGTGGTTACATGCTTGTTCACTTGGAATGTTTGTAGAGGGCTTGATGTTTCAAAGGTGTTCATGGAGAACTTTGAAGATGTATTGTAATGTTTATTATTGAATAATACATGAGTGAAATAGATGCTTTTGAAAGTTGTTTTTTTCTCTTGTGGGTTTTCCTAGTGTATAAATTATGTCATATTTTATGTTATTGTGTCTATTCTTTTGCATATGGATTTTGAATACTTGTTTGTATAGATTTCTCTATTTGGGTTATGTGGAAATTATCTTGGGTGGATGCATATTTCCTCTAAAAATGGAGGATGATGCTTGTGAATGTAGATAAAGATACATATCATGAACATGAATTATTACCTTCATATTTTGACCAATTCCTTTATGTAATTTTATTCCATAATATGTAATCATGAACATACTACAAGGGGAATTAACTAGTCCCAAAGGATTAACTTTATCATCAATATTAGGAATTTAATATATTAACAATATCCCTTTTGTCCATTATAACAAGGTGATATTCATGATCAAAGGAATATTTTTATTTAAATACAAAATAAACTAGTGTATTTAGTTTTTTAATGATAAGAGCTTAAGTTTGGTGCATCACTATTGCTTTATTCAATAACTAGGAGTTCTCCTAAGTGGAGTATTATATTTTTATTGATATTTTCACATGCAAATAATGGTGAATTAAAATATATGAAACAATGTAAGCACAAGTAAGCTTCAAATATAAATTAAAAATTAAGAAACAATAAAAAGTAGCTTAAAAAATTAAAAATAAGAAGAATATTCAAACCCTAATAACAACGAAGTAAAATATATGAAACAATGCAAGCACAAGTAAGTTTTGAATATGAAATAAAAATCAGGAAACAATAAAAAGTAGCTTGGAAAAATAAAAATAAGAATATTCAAACCCTAAGATAAATCTAAAGAAGTTTAGAAATTTAGAGTTCACCTAAATGTGGAAATAAACAAAACCCTAAATTCCCTTATAGTCTATACAAGTGTAAACATTTCGTTTTAAAAAACCATACAAATAATCAATGTAAATTGGACTAAATATATATAATGAGTTTAGTCTAATAAATTAACAAATTTAAAGGATTGAAATGACACTATTGGGCGATGGTGATTGCAGAGGTTGTGTGGGCAGGCTCGGCGTACTGGATGGCATGCCTATGAGGGCATCGTTTCTCCTCACAGTTCCTACAACTTTGGGTAGCAGCTATCCTCTGCTATGAGGGGTTTTTTTGACCATTTCTTCATCATTCTTATGGTTTTTTCAAGGCACAATTTGGTTTTGGGTGTAGTACCCCTCCTATTTTTCATCTTGTTAATGTGAGATCAATGTTTTAGCTTCATTATTTCCTCATGATTGTTACGATGATTATTTTATGGCTTTGATTTGTGTGTATAAACCACCACAAGTTCGAGATAATATTGTATATTTACATTTATGGTTATCATTATGCTTAAATTCATTGAAATACATTATTATGTCATGATTAAATGGGATCTTTATTATTGATGTTAAGAAGGAACGATTTTTTTTTATTCATATGATGGATGTATAGATGTTATTTTATGCTTATGCTATTGGACCCCGTTGGGATGATTATGTTATGCTTCAGTTATATTGAGCAGGTACCCTTGACATGCATTGAATGATATTAGGTATAGGGTTATTCCTCAACTTGGCTAGCACAAGTCTAAGTTATTTCCCCAATGGTGGTTAATTCAGAGATGTCACATTGGACCCCTTCATATCCATTCCCTGGTCACACTTATATCGAGTATGGTATGCATCATAATCGACCCTATGTGAACCCAGATCTGAGTTAGGAGTTATTATGGAATCCCTATGTGTTATGAACGACCAGTGAATGTCTCATTTAATTAACAATTTAAATTTCATATTTCCCATAAATGAAATATTAGGAATTTAAATGATTTTGATATTTAATATTAAAATACTCCCTATGTTTTGGGAAAGGGGAAATAGAAATGAAAGTAAGTTACTATTTAAAATTTAAATTGAGAAAACTCCTTGGGTTGAGAATTGTGAGTTATGTGTGATTTAATTATCCTGATTAAATTTTGGATTTTTTAAATTTAAATGAAAATGTGCTTTTATGGATTTAATGGTTAAATTATATGTTAAATGATGTTTTAAATGGATTTAATTGATCCAATTGGTTTTGGGAGAAATTGAGTGAGTTTGGAATTAAGAAATGAGGAAAATGGGTTCTATTAATATTTGATTTGGGTTTTGAAAATGGGTAAATAGGAAAAAGGTTTTTATTTTTCATTTTTATGTTGTGAAATTGAGAAAATAGTGAGAGAAAAAAATTATTTGAGCAATTTAGAAAATTGTTGATTGGGAGTGCAATTCTTATCTAAATTTGACAAGGCCAGATTCATTGGTATAGGAATTGGAAAGGGATCATGCTTGCTCATTTTCATGACGCCTCGTTTGACATGCTTGGTAAATTTCACCTTTCAAAATTTGAAGGGCATTGAGGTATTTTTCTTGTTTTTACCTTGTTTCAACACTTTTCTTCAATTTTGTTTGTAGGAGAATGATTAGGGGAGTATAGAATCCTCCCATCTCCTTTTATTTCACATTTTGATTTGTATAATGGATATATTTAATTCATTTTGAAAAGTTTCAATTATATGGGTTATAATGCCCAAATTTTTGAGAAATGCAAGAAATATGAATTTTATGTGAAAAATGTGTTGTTGGGTACATTTACATCCAATGGATATCTTTAGATTTTTGAACTTTGACAAATAATTTTTGAAGAAATTTTAATGGTGGATTTAGGAAAAAAAACTCATTTTTACCTTGTAAAAATATTGATAAAAATTGAAAGTTTTGCATGAAAATGAATTATTTTTATGTTTTGAAAATATGGAACCTCATGAAATGTGAAATTATTCATTGTGGAAAAACATCATTAATTTTGGAAAAATGCATTTTTTGCATTGATTTTCATGTCACACTTGTTGGAGGGGTGCTAACTATTTTTGAATATTTTGAAAATGTTGTACTTCATGAAAGGCGATATTATACATTATGGGAAAGTTTCATTGATTTTGGAAATGTTGTATTTTTGCATTGGTTCTCATGCCACACTCATTGGAGGGTGTGACGAGCTTAGGGTTTGAGTGTTAAAGAGAGTTTGGGAATGGCTCCCATCGTGAACCCAACCCAAAGTGGCACGTAAGCATTGTTTGGGGGAGTTTTGATTAATAAGTGAAAATTAATTACCATTAACCAAAATAATGGATATCCCTCTCATGCCTTGAGTGCTTGTAAATGTTAAGGATGATCGAGGAAGGCATACCAACTCGGGGAGCTTGGGTCTTGCAAGATCAAGTACCCTCGTCTATATGAGAGGATACTTGGTTCCGCGTTGAGCCCCACATGAGTGTTTGCAATAACATTCCCTCTCTTTCTCTCTAACATTTATCCCTAGTGTAGTTTATCGAAATCTCAAAGGATAGTGTATTCCCTTCCATGTGTGTTTATTATGTTACCCATGGTGAGTTTTTCCAAGTATGGATTATTGTATAGCATTGGTGAGTTGCCCCAATGTGGATTTGTGATGTGACATTGGTGAGTTTTCTAAAAGTGGTTTATGCTACTTTATTTGTGATTATACCATGTGCTTAATTGTATTGGATTCATTATGTGATTAGATTATTGGTTAATCTATGATGTGTATGTGGAGTGTATACTTCATGTATGGTGTGTGTGTGTGTGTGTAATCCTTCTCCCCATTTTTTTAGTGTGAGTGTTGTGTTTGTGGCCCATGTAAATATCTCCTAGCATGGTGGGAGTGGATCTTTTTGATTCCATGAGGTCGGGTGGTGTGGTAACCACCATTGGGGACCTAAGGTTTGTGGATCGAGGAACATCATGGTAATATTTAATTTCAAGTTTAATTAATAATTGATAGATGTATTCCATTCATTTATGTTATAATATATTGATTTGGATCCTCTCTTTAGAGATAATTTATAAATCATAAATAAAAAGAACATTTGGTTTGTTTATGTGTCTCGATGTTGGTGTCGATCATAAAATATTATCATTTATTCTTATGATGATGTTTAAGATTTAATTCAAACATAGGAACATTTATTTTAGTGCAGCTTGAAATTAACCTATCTATGCAAATTCATAGTTGGGTAGCCTGGTCTTGTACCTAGGTGGCACTGTCTTGCACTTGATTGAACCCAGGACCTCAAAAATTGTTTTAACACTATTGGGGAAGCCTAGTGGAAGTAGGGGTAAAAGGTTTGATAGGATTAAAATTCCAAAAACTTAAAATTTTCTCTTAAGCTGTTAGGGTGGCTTGGTCTTGTGTAGGGGTGGTCTCGTCCCCATACAAAAATTAGAGAGTGAATCATCTTGGATACTAATAGGTGAAGGTTTTATAAGCCCTTTTACCTTTCCAAATAATTTTTATGCCTCGTCATTTTTTTTTGGCTATTTTGGTCATCTAAAACCTTGAAACCTAGTCAAAATTTCTCTAATTCTAAACTTAAGCTTTCCTTGCTTTTTTGGGACTCCATTTAGGAAAATTTTGTGAAAAAAAAAAATTCACCATAGTCTTGGGGACATATTAGTGCTTTAACCCAATTCTCAAGTTCCATCATTGACGACTTATGTTGTCTCCTGCATCGTTTTGCATGTAACTTCCCAATATGACTCAATTGTAAAACCTAGGGTTAGGGAGATGATTCTTCTAGTATTGTGAAGGTTATAAGCCTTCATGGATCATCTTCTTGTAAGTGTCCTTAAAAATCCTCATATGTCATGGGTTTTTGTGGAGTAGTTTCTTCCCTTGGGTGATGTTGCTTTGTGATAGGATGTTTTGGAAAGTGTGAAGTTATCTAGAAGTGACTTGTGGTCATTCCATCTTGTGGTGAGTTGTGCCTCTTGGGTAGGAAACCTCTTGTTAAGGTTTTATTTTTTGTTTAGATTATTTTTGTGTATTTGGATGTGGATTGGAGGTTGAGGAATCCCTCATTCTATCCTGGTGTATTATTGTGATAGATCACTATTGTCTACTAATAGTGCACCCTTGTCGAGTAAACTCAACCTATTGGTGAAACATTGGAAAGCCTCCCTGATTGTGGGATCAAATAATGGAAGCTAACCTCCAGAGTAAGCTGGCTCTTATGGTGTTCACCTAAAAAATAACTAAACTAATGCATTTTTTGGGAAAAGGGTAAGAAGGAAAACATGAAAATGAACCTACTTTCTAAGGTGATGCACCAAATTATTATCTTCAAACTTGTACAATTGCTTTTACACACAATTTTAATCAACAAAGCTTCTACATACACAAGTCAGAGGCTCATATGCTCTTGCATCAATGTTTCATAAGAACTCTATGATACTCACAGTCTTAGAAGGAAGATATATTCTCTTCACAACTTTTAATTTGTTTGTATCACCAACACAACCTACAAAATACATATTTCTTCTGCCTAAAGGTGCTACTAATGAGACAAAACAACAAGGATGAGATAATTCACATGAAATTGCATCAATCATTCAAACACACACAATGAAACATAATCTAAGAAGGAAAAATTTGCTTAACTTTATTGATCTGAAAAAGGTGTAATACTGCTATACATGCCTGTAAAAGAGTTACAATGTTGTCTCCTGCTAAAAGAGCTCCCAAATGAGTTACAATAAATGCTGGAAGAAGAAAGAACTCACTTTAAAACTGATGTTTGAAGTTACTTTATGCTTTTTCAAGTAGCTCCACAAAGATAGGGACTTCAACCTTCCTTGGTCATGTACAATAGAAAATACTAAATTTTAGCCCGTAAAACAACTCCAAAAAGGCCTATAAATGAAGAAAAGGTCAAGCCTTGACCTCTCCTACCATAAAGGCACCTAAAATCACTCCTAGATGCTTTCGAAGACCTTCAAAACTGATTCAAAACAACTCCTATATTCCCTCCACTTTTTTTCCAACTTCTCCAACCTCCCCTATATGCTTGGCACTTGCACATTAATCTTCAAACTACTTCTCCCCTTTTGACTTAATATTGAAAACACATGCTCTTTATGTTACACTATATTCAACATTTAATAAAGTGATTTATAATTACATCACTTTAATCAATGTTTTTGTACATTTCAAATCTAATGTAAAATAAAAAGCATTTGACTCAACCATGCTTTGAGAGTTAATGCAAAAAGGGACATTTGGCTAAACCTTGTAAAGTATGCAAAGGAAAGCATAAAGCATTTAACATTTTACACAAGGGGTATTAATTTATGTGGAGAATGTTTAAAATAAAGGCAAAAATGCCTTGTTGTGAGTCAGACAACTTAGGGATGGAAACCGTAAAGACAAAACACTGCTGGCAAAGCACATTCATTCTTCATTTGTGACTTTGCATTTTCACTACTCTATCAGTTCGAGGGTTTGCACTTAGAGCTTTCTAGAGTTTTTATGGAGCTTTTTTCAACTATTTTTTGTAGACACATGTTGGGCCACATGGTATGTTCTATTTTCTACTAAAAATGATGTGATTCTCAAAATCCATGAAGGAAAATCTATACTTTTGTTCATTTGTCACAAAGAATGATAAAAGTGCTTGATTACTCTACATTTTCACTTTGCACTTTGAAATTTCTGTAAGAAAAGATAAAAATCTATGTATTTCCTTTGAAATTTCTAGAAATGTTAGTTGTATTTACCCTTATTTTGTAGGTTGTGACTCCATTGTTATATTTTATGGTTTTGTGGCCGACATGGAATTTTTCTGTAAAACTCGGCCTTAATACCCATTTTGGGTCTACACTTTTTAGTGTCGAGGGTTTCACTTTTGTATCCTGGGTTTAATCCTCGTTGCTTCTATTCTCGACCCTTTGAGTTTCACATTCTCTTTGTTCTATGGTTGTGGCTCCCATTTTGTGACTATCAGAATTGCAACATTTTTTCATTTATGGTTGTGGATCTACTTTCATATTTTGGCAAAATACAAAGATAGAATCTCCTATGTCATGGCCATGACTCTATGCATGTTCTTCATTTTCTGAAAATGATCATGTTTTCATTTTTTTTGCAAATACTTGGGCTCAACCCTAAAATCCTAGGCCATGGATTTCCTTGTTGAATTGCTTTGATGAGGCTCTTTGGACAGTGTCATGATACCATTCATTTTTTTGTAGACTATCACTAACCTTCCATTGCTCTTGTGGAGGACTGTTTCTAGCTTCTATGGCAGTCATGATACTCTTTGATGTTTCCTATCATTGAAGTGATTCATGGATTATTATGGTTATGATTGTCCTTCTCATATTGTGATTCCATTGAACAAGTATTTTTCATTTATGAAAGTGACCTTAGTCACTCTTGACACTATCATGAGTGATGAGTGCTTGTTCAATGTTGACAAGTATAATTAGTTTACACTCCTATCCCTCTTAAAAACTAAGAGGGAAACATGTTGGGATCAACCCTTGTGGGAGCCCATTTTACTTTGCATGTTGTGATGTCAATGCAAAATAATGCAGCAATGAAAATTATACCTATACCTGCACAGTGAACAAACATCTTAGATAAAAACAATGAAACTCAAAGCTTGATGGTGATTGATGATGATCCTCTACCTTTCCTTGATATCTGTGAAAAATTACAAAACTGATTTAATTCCTTATGAGAGTAAATTATATGTTTGTTGATGTTGTATATGAAGAGAATATGTATCCCGAGCTCTAACACCAACTTTTCAATCCCTTGCAGGTAACTTCTGAAGCATTATAGCAACTTTTGGAGCAACCAAGCAAGAGGAGTTGAATATGCAATAGTTCAACCTTGGGGTTCATCATTTAGGCAATGACGGATCCCTATAACTTTCATATGATTTTCCTTTCTTCAAATGTATAGTTTACATCTTGTATTGCATTGAATTAGTCATTCCCATAGCTTGTGTGGGACACCATACATTTGTAATTATGAATAAAATAAAACATTTTATGCAAAACTTATGCAATATTTTCTCTTGTAAACACTTGCATAATAAAATGGAAAGTTCATTTGATAGCATATTTTGTGTAATGATGAAAACTTTAATAGAAATTATATGTGTACCTTTTATATTTAGTTGCAAATGGTGTTCCAGCTCTACTTGATTGAGTTGAAAACAAAATTAGGTAACATTTTTGGCAACATCTGCTAAATGCTTGCCTGCTAAGCATCCTAGACTGTTTGCTTGAACTTATCCATTGGGCACATAGTCAAAAGGAACTTGACAAGACTTAAGAAATACTCTTTCATACTACTGTAACTAATGCAAAACAGTGCATAACACCTTAAAATTTTATTCCACCTACCAAAAGACTCAGAACAAACTAACTAACTGTGCAAAATATCACTTAGAGGAAAAAGACTACTAAAACAACCTAAACTAATTGAGAAATGGATTGCCTAAAAAAAACCATTGCCTAATTCTTCAAAGTAGCTCCCCTTTCTGAGCATCCTGGGATGCTTTTCATGCTTGTGAGTCAACCAAAAGAGATGGAGAAAGATCAAATATCCAACAAAATGTTGCAACACTTCTCCAAAACTGAAAACAAAATCACTTACCCACCTAATTTGATTGGAAAACTAGCTACCTTCAAGTGGATAAATAGATCGATTATGCTTGTCTTGATGAACCTTTTTATGCTCAGGATCAATTATCGCATGAGGTGGGTTTTCTTTTTTCATCTCCAGCCAATCTAGGTGTCTAATAAGGCAACACATTGAGATGATAAAGCCTGAACTGCCTTTTCTAACCTGTTGCTTTTGGACATCTATCTCATTTCCTTGTTGATTGAAAAGACTTGAATCATGTGACTAATTGTGAATCATGGCTGCCTCACTTTCTTGTTGTGTCTCAAGAATCTCCTCTTTGGAAGGTGTTGGTTTGATGTCCAAGCTTGAAAAAAAAACTTCTAATTCATCCCAAAAATGTCTTCTTCAATATCTTCTTTGCGTCTTTGACTAGGAGGATTGATTTTAGGTTTAATGCAGCTCTCTTCAAGCTTTGATAAAACATAAAAATCATCCTCTTTGTGGAGCAAGAACTCTAATTTAGGGACTTGTTCAACTTGATCGGAAAATTCATGCACATCAATATCTACATCTCCCTGAATAGTATTGCCTATGCTTTCTTCTTCACGAGTTAAGATTTCGAACTCACCTTCGTCATCATACACCAACAACTCACCAAGATATCCAACATCTTATTGTTGCTTTGAATCTTCATCCTTGTCAACAAAACAAGGCAGCTCATCAAATGAGAAGATCAAATCTTCCTTCTGATCCCCATCCATTTTCCTTGCACCTTGTTGTTCCAATTGATCACCCTCAATTTCTACTTGCAAAAGTTTTGATTTTCTATTATTCACACCATTCCTAGGCTCATAAACAACATATATTTATTTTCTTCCTCATAACTGACCTCACAAGTTCCTTCAACTTGAGGAAGATCCTCAATCCATTTTGAGTCTTGAATTGAAAACAAAAACTCTTGTTTCACTACTAGCTCGGCCTCCTCCTGTTTGAAATGATTGAGCAGCTCCTCAAAATATTTGGGGAGTGTTGATAGAGGATTGGATAGTATAGGAGGTTTTGGTAACTCTTGAGGAAGAGAAGAAGTTATTTTCTTAAAACTTGGGATTTTTAACACATGCTCTTCTAACTTAGCAATTTCATCATAGTTGTCCATGCTAGATTCAACTGGTATGGGGATTTGAAAGGGCTGCAAATGGGAGATAGGGGGCTGAATTTGCACATGTCTAGAATTTAGTAATGGAGAAGGAGCTCTAAAACTTGGAACTTTGGAAATAGAAGCTTTTTCAAAGGATCCAAGAGGTTTACCTTGTATGAAACTTGATAGTTTAAACTTGAAAGCTTCCTCTTTCATAGGTTTAATCATAGTTCTAAGAGGAGTTGGTTTAAAACTAGAAATGCAAGTAGTTGATTTGGTTTCATACCTTTGTACTTGTGTAAGTAAGTGTTTTATTTGTTCTTCTTTGGACGCAACTTGTCTAGCAAAAAACTCTTGTTCATACCTTTGTGCCTCTACCTCCTTCTAATGAATATGAGCTTGATGAGCAAGCTCTTCCTACTACATATTATACTCCTGCTCTTTTGTGACGACCTCTAATTTCCTTTGCAACTCTAATGCTATCTCCCTGGTACTCATGTTGTTAGCATCTTGAGGCTAATTCAGAGAGTAGTCATGTTGGTTATGAGAAGCAAAATGATCTTCTTGCAAATGATTATAGTTATGGATAGGTTGCTAGGAAGGTTGAGTAGGGGTGGGAGGGTGGTAGGAATATGGAACTTGTTGATAACCTCCTATAGCAAAGGTATTTTGACTAAAACTAGTTGTTGGTTTAGTATGATATAGATAGCAAGGAGGTGTAGGAGCAACATTTTCATGATATGATGGGATATAGAACATATCAACACTTTTTCTGCTTGAAACTAGTAAATAATATTTCTAGAGTTGCTAGGTGTGTAAATAAAATTCCTTCAAAAGGCTGAATCTACTACTGTACACACCAAACAACAGTAACAAAATGTATAAAATGAATTGAGAATCAGTTCACACTCCCACCAAGCATGCCAAAAACTATTGTCTCCTAATAGTGCACCCTTTTTGAGTAAACTCAACCTATTGGTGAAACATTGGAAAGCCTCCCTAATTGTGGGCTCAGATAATGGAAGCTAACCTCCAGAGTAAGTTGACTCTTATGGTGTTCACCTAAAAACTAACTAAACTATTGCATTTTCTAGGAAAAGGGTAAGAAAGAAAACATGGAAATGAACCTACTTTCTAAGGTGATGCACCAAATGATTATCTTCAAACTTGCACAACTACTTTTACACATATTTTTAATCAACAAAGCTTCTACATACACAACTCAGAGGCTCATATGCTCTTGCATCAATGTTTCATAAGAATTCTATGATACTCATAGTCCTAGAAAGAAGATATATTCTCTTCAGAACTTTGAATTTTTTTGTATCACCAACACAACCTACAACATACATATTTCTTTTGCCTAAAGGTGCTACTAATGAAACACAACAACAAAAATGATCTAATACTTCACATGAAACTGCATCAATCATTCAAACACACACAATGAAACAAAATCTAAGGAAAAATTCACTTAACTTTATTGATTTGAAAAAGGTGTAATACTGCTATGCATTCCTGTAAAAGAGTTACAATGTTGTCTCCTACTAAAAGAACTCCAAAATGAGTTACAATACATGCTAGAAGAAGAAAGAACTCACTTCAAAACTGATGTTTGAAGTTTCTTTATTCTTTTTCAAGTAGCTCCACAAAGATAGGGACTTCAACCTCCCTTGGTCGTGTACAACAGAAAAGCCTAAATTTTAGCCCCTAAAACAACTCCAAAAAGGCCTATGAATGAAGAAAAGGTCAAGCCTTGACCTCTCCTACCATAAAGGCACCTAAAATCGCTCCTAGATGCTTTCAAAGACCTTCAAAACTCATTCAAAACAACTCCCATATTCCCTCCACTTTTTTTCCAACTTCTCCAACCTCCCCTATATGCTTGGCACTTGCACATTAATCTTCAAACTACTTACCCCCCTTTTGACTTAATCTTGAAAACACATGCTCTTTATGTTGCACTATATTCAACATTTAATAAAGTGATTTATAATTACATCACTTTAATCAATTTTTTTTACATTTCAAATCTAATGCAAAATAAAAAGCATTTGACTCAACCATGCTTTGAGAGTTAATGCAAAAAGGGACATTTGGATAAACCTTGTAAAGTATGCAAAGGAAAGCATAAATAATTTAACATTTTACACAAGGGGTATTAATTTATGTGGAAAATGTTTAAAATAAAGGCAAAAATGCCTTGTTGTGAGTTGACCAACTTAGGCATGGAAACCCTAAAGACAAAACATCACTCGGCCAAAGCACATTCATTCTTCATTTGTGAATTTGCATTTTCACTGCTCTGTTGGTTCAAGGGTTTTCACTTAGAGCTTTCTAGAGTTTTTATGGAGCTTTTGTCAACTCTTTTCTGTAGACATATGTTGGGATGCATGGTATGTTCTATTTTCAGCTAAAAATGATGTGATTCTCTCAAAACCGATGAAGGAAAATCTATACTTATGTTCATTTTTCACAGAGAATGATAAAAGTGCTTGATTACTCTACATTTTCACTTTGCATTTTGAAATTTCTGTAAGAAAAGATAAAAATATTTGCATTTCCTTTAAAAAAATTGGAAATGTCATTTGTATTTACCCTTAATTTGCAGGTCGTGACTCCATTATTGCATTTTTTGGTTTTGTGGCCGACATGGCATTTTTCTGTAAAACTCGGCCTTAATACACGTTCTAGGTTTGTACTTTTTAGTGTCGAGGGTTTCACTTTTGTATTATGGGTT